>KZ871708.1:30537-45393 GCA_003456935.1 Machilis hrabei | reverse complement strand
TGAATCCATTTAGCAAAATTTGCAACAAGGACTTCCAGTAGGAATTAAGAGCTGAAAATGTGTACACGGGGGTATTCGGAGTCTCTGAGTCCGTTACAAACATAGAAATTAACGTAACTTTACTCCTTTCATGTGTTTCCCTGAAGCAAAACTTACAACAGGGACTTCCCGGAGGATTTAAGTGCTGACAATTTGTACACGGGGGTTTTCGGGGTCACTGTATCCNGGGAAATAGCAAAATTTACGTACCTTCACACCTTTCATGTGAATTCATGTAGAACAATTTACAACAGGGAATTCCTGTAGGAATAACGAGCTTAAACTTTGTACACCGGGGTTTTTTGGGATCTCTGGGGAACTTCCAGTAGAAATTAAGAACTGACAATTTGTACACGGGGGTATTCGGAGTCTCTAAGTCCATTACAAACATCGAAATTAACATACCTTTACTCCTTTCATGTGTTTCCATGTAGAAAANCGTACAACAGGAACTTCTCGGAGGATTTAAGAGCTGAAAATTTGTACACGGGGGTTTTCGGGGTCACTGAGTCCGGGAAAAAATAGCGAAATATTCATATCTTCACTCTTTTAATGTTAATTAACGTAGCAACATTTACAACAGGGACTTCCAGTAGGAATTAGGAGCTGAAAATGTGTACACAAAATTTTTTGNGGTCTCTGAGTCCGTTAAAACAACGAAATTAACGTGCCTTTACTCCTTTCATGTGAATCCATGTAGCAAAATTTGCAACAAGGACTTCCAGTTGGAATTAAGAGCTGAAAATTAGTACATGGGGGTTTTCGNGGTCACTGAGTCCGGGGAAAATAGCGAAATTTACGTACCTTCACATTTTTCATGTGAATCCATGTAGCAAAACTTACAACAGTGGCTTACCAGGAAAATTTAGGAGCTAAGCATATGTACTTTTTTTCGGGTCACTGAGTCCGGAGAAAATAGCGAAATTTAAGTACCTTCACTCCTCTTATGCGAATTCATCTAGCAAAATTTACAAAAGGGATTTGCAGTACGAATTAAGAGCTTAAAATTTGGAAATAGGGNTTTTTGGGGTCTGTGAGTCCGTTACAATCATTGAAATTTATGTGTCTTTACTTCTTTCATGTGAATGCATATAGCAAAATTTACGAAAAGGACTTATAGTAGGCATTATATTTTTAAAATTTATTCAATAGGGATTTTCGGGGTTCCGAGTCCGTTACAAACATCGAAATTAACGTACCTTTACTCCTTTCATGTGAATGCATTTAGCAAGATTTACATCAGTTACATTCAGTGGTAATTAAGAGCTGAAAATGTGTACATGGAGTTTTGGGGGTTCCTGAGTAAGGGAAAAATAGCAAAAGTAGCGTGTCTTTACTTCTTTCATATGAATTCAAGTAGCAACATTTAAAACGAGGACTTCCAGTTTGAAATAAGTGCTGTACATTTATATACGGGGGTTTCGGGATCTCTGAGTCCGTTACTAACATTAAAATTAACGTACCTTTACTTCTTTCATCTGAATCCATGTAGCAAAACGTACAACAGGGACTTTCCGGAGGATTTAAGAGCTGAGAATTTGAACTCGGAGGTTTTCGGGAAAGCTGAGTTAGGCAAAAATAGTGAAATTTATGTAGCTTTACTCCTTTCATGTGAATCCATGTAGCGAAATTTACAACATGGACTTCAGAGCCCCCTATAGGGNTTACATTGCGGGATGTACACTTAATGGATTTCTGCTGAGTAATGTCGGCAAATACGACCAGTCATCAAATGCGAAGAGTCCGACTTTCCCCGTAAAGAGTATTAAAAACACTGCGTTATAGGCCTTCCTAGATGTTTCAAAATGACTGGCTAAGATTAATTATTTATTGGCGTGTTCTTTAAGTGTTCGCTAAACCATACATTACACTAATATTTACGGGAAAAGTTGGACTGGGTTTATGTATATAGTGCAGATAAGGATTCACAGTAGGCTATCCTTTTGGTAACTGAAAAACAAAACTCCGATGGAATTTATATATTATCCTGAGGCGTAAGCCGAAGGATAATATATAAATGAACGAGGATAGCTGTCTAGTAATATATTTTATACCAGTGTTTGCAACATTTTTATTTTTAATTGTAAACCAATGTTTATTTTAAGTTACTTTTTGTCACAATAAAAAAGTTGCCGACGGTCATATGTAAACTGCTGTATCCTAAAGGGCCTTCATATTCCGCAGTAGATGCTTCAGTTTCTCTGACTTTAAGCTTCTCCCCCCCATCCCCCGATATTCATCCCGGGCGTAATATCGATACCATACCGGGTAACAAGGTGTTTCTCTCAAATAACATCGGCATTAGACAAAGGCTTTCTTTTCGGCACTGAGGTGTTTAATCATATGTTGAAGTCANNATATGTTAAGTTCCAGTTCGTATGTCTGATTGTATTGCTTCATTGATAACCACAGTNAGTCAGTGAAGCCACCCATCATTCCAGTTCCTGACGTTTTATATAAAATGGTTGCATTGGTCTTATTTAGGGTTACAGACAGACAAATGTGTATTATGTCAATGTAATTCAGAGCAATAATAGGTTATGTTCTTGTTAATAATAACTATGTGGCTATTTTTTAATCCTTATGAAGGAACAAGAAATTAATAACGCACAACGAAAGGAAGCCGTTATTTAACT
The DNA here is from genome assembly GCA_003456935.1 of Machilis hrabei. Classification (NCBI taxonomy): domain Eukaryota; kingdom Metazoa; phylum Arthropoda; class Insecta; order Archaeognatha; family Machilidae; genus Machilis; species Machilis hrabei. The sequence goes on along the minus strand of KZ871708.1, from coordinate 42,718 downwards.
TTGACAAGTTCATTAAAAGTAAACCACTGATTACATTTAAAAGACTGCCCTCATGTTCCGGGCCATGTTTATTAAATCATCGTGAAGGAGCCAACAGTTCAGTCAATGTTTTGTGGCTCGTTTTCATTTTGACAAAATAAAACAACAATGATTTTCGTAACAGCATTGTGTTTTCAGTACTGCACACAGAGATATTTCGCTTTGATGTAGATAGATTGGAAAAAATACGTCAGTAAAATGTTTTATCCAAAAAATTGTGTCAGACATATAAAGTGGAAGAAGAATACAAAGTGCCACTAATCCAAACAAAATATGTACATTTTTTCTTTAGACGGTTATGTTCAAGCTTCCTTGTTAATGTCAGTATTAATGTAAATGTTCTAAAAACGTTACATTGTACAGGAGTCTTTTTTTCCAGTTTTAGATGTATTGCATTAAGCAGAATAACCTATTGTCGGCGTTCTGTCCGTCAGTTCATACTCGTAAACAACTCCGAAAGGACTGGAATACTGTTCATGAAATCGAGCATTTAATATCCTAGCCGACCTACTTGGGATAGGGGCTAGCACAGCGAGCCCTGGAACGTGAGGTTGCGGGTTCGAATCCCGCATAAGGCATGGATGTTTGTGCTGTCTTATGTGTGTGTGTTGTTCAAAGAATTAAGTTCACCTTCATTAATAACAATAAATATTGTTGCATCGTCCCTAATCACCCATTGTGTGTCAACGAGACGTAAAATACCATATCATCATTAATATCCTAAAATAAGATTCGTAAAAAAACAAGTGTTGACCACGTTGGAATTTTTTTTTTCATTCTTAAAAATTGGAGGAATTTTCAACTATTTTGTTAAAGAATCTAAACATTGTTCTCTACGTTGATGAAATTTATGATTTAAAGCTTTGGGTCATAATATGTTCAAAATGGCCAAATTGGCCATGGCACCCACTTTGTTTTAACTTTTTGAAAACTATAAGTTTTTGCCTATATTCATGTCTATATAAGAGTTTAAAACATTAAATATTTTAGAAAGCATATCGGCCAATTGGTAAATGGGTTTATTACGTTATTTGTCCATATTGTGAAAACCCTTAGGGCTGTATTAATGAACTTTAAAAACTAATTCCATTGAAACATAGTTTAGCCAAAGAGTAAATTTTATTCTTACGTGAATCAAAATAGCCGATGAAAAACTCCAACGCACCTAATTTACGTTACACATTGTGTAATGTATGTGTTTTTTTTCCCATGAACATTCTGATCATAAGAATTAAAATCTACTTATAACCACTAAACATTACTCCTTAAGGCGACCATACATAGTGTATGATTTATGCAGCAGATAAATTTCTCCTTCAGAATAAAAATATGTTGCGTTTGCTGGGTGATACACTGTGCTCACGATTCCAATAAAGAACAAAGGAAACAAATTAGTTGTCCACGCTTGACTGGGTCTTTATTGCTAGAAGCTAAATTTCCGTTAGCATTTTCCGCATGGAGTAGAAAGTCCCTTTACTTATTGAGGGGGAAAAAGTCGCTGCGGGTAATTTTGCCGTCCGCAGTGCAACACACACTGTGCGTTTTCCTCCGCAACGGGTATATTTATTCCTCTGTGCGGAAAAAAAACCCACTGTGTTATGGTCGCCTTTAAGCAGAATATTATAATATCTCCTCTTTTACTCTCAGGATTCTGATGATGATGATGTGAGGTTTTACGGCTACTCGACACACATGGGTCATTCGAGCCGGTTTACATATCCAGTACTCACTATTTTTATGAAGGTGATGATGAACACTTTTTATTGAGACAGTGAATAACACCCAGCCCTAGCCAGGAATCGAACCTGGGGCCTCCGGCGTGCCAGGCCAAGTGGCTAACCACTAGGCTACCGGGACCGGCTCAGGATTCTCACTTGCAGTTTCAGTTTACGAGTATTTATAAATATTTAGCGTAAAATGTACAGCGGTGAGACAGTAAACTTCGCAGAAAGCAAAGTAGTCCATAGCTAGAACCTTTTACAATACATTTTAAATGTTAGACCTATACTAACCTATTGAATCGCAGGTTTTATAAATCCACGTTCATTTCAGTTCTTACAAGGGAACTATGGAAGTCATCCATCGAGGTGAGAAGTAAATCCGGTGACATCCGATAGGGAATGTAATGCCAAATCCAATATGGGCAATAAAATATTCAGAATATTGATCTGTGTGGCCCAAATGTCCAAAAACTGTTTGTATATTGGAGATATCAAGCAGATAGACATATTAAGAAGCAGATCGTTGGGTGGCGCAGTGGTAAGGAGTTGGGCTCTAGGGACAGAGGTCAGTGGTTCAAATACGCTGGTTGTTTTAGCAGAGTGCATATATTTTGATTGTAAAAATAGTTTCTGCACTTTGACGTTGTAATGCATAAATGGTTATTATTTTTTTCATTAATCTTATGCTTCGTTTTTATTATGATATGTATTATTACAATTAATCATGTTAGCCGAGTAATTGTTTGTTTGTTTACTTTGTACATTTTACAAATCACACATATAATAACTACATTGCTGACGAATATTTGCAAATCGCAACACGTTAACTGTTTAGTATTCTGAAAATTGAGTGTGGAAATCACGGAAAAAATGCTGAAAACATAGAAACTGTTCACAGTGAGCACGCTTGATGAACGATGATTTTTGGCATCCAATGATTGACAACAAATCAAAGACGGTTCGTTTGGGAAACAAAGTTAAACGGGAGTGAGGAAGGAACCAGGATGCTCATTGAAGAAGCCAGCTCTGTGCCATGAATAAACAAAAGATTAATAAAATAATAATAACCATTTTTGCAAAAGCAAACATCATTGCATCACAACGTCAAAGTGCAGAAACTATTTAAAGAATAAAAATACGTGTATCTGTACTCTACTAAAAACAATCATCGGATTCGAACCACCGAACTCTGCCTCTACGGGCCAACTCCTTACCACTGAGCCACCTTTTTATTTACTGTTTTTCTTAGCGTTGCTCTTGTTTCGTATTCCTATTTTCATTCACACACAATCGACATCACAAACATCTATGCCTTACGCGGGATTCAAACCCACGACCTCCCGGTTCAGAGATAGGTACTCTAACCACTAGGCCACAGAGGTCGGCTTCCACCCAAACATCTGCTTCTCAGTTTTTCTATCTGCTTCATAGCTCCAATACACAAACAGTTTTTGGTCATTTGGGCCACACAGATTAATATTCTGAATATTTGATTGCACCATTTGGAACTGGCATTCCATTCTCTATCGGATGTCACCGGATTTACTTCTCACCTCGATCGATGACTCCTAGTTCCCTTGTTAGTAGTATATTTTTGTTTTTGATTTAGAAAATTTAGGTTTTAGTTGCTACGAAAGAAGTTGTCAATTACTTATCTGTTAATACTATAAATAATTTTCCTTGAACAAACTGAAATGCCGTACCATATATGTGTCATTCTTTATGCAAGCAATTTCCATTACTAACATTAAATCAACCGCGACCAAATGTGAATACATGCAGCTGTTTTGAGTGAACTGTTCTATTGACGGGTTTTGTCGATTGGAACACCACTTTTGTCGTGAATGTGTACAATTTACTGAAAATTGCTAAAAGCAAACGATAACAGAATGGCTATTTCAGTTGAACGTGCTCAATACAATGTGATCATTACTCTCGACTTTGTAACTTGTTGGTGGCAGAGAAACGAGGCTTTGTACCGTATTGAAATTACTGGAACAACCCACTAAAGAATAAAATATTGTTTATGCTTTAGGCTATTACGGTACATCAAATATTATTATTCCTACTTTAGATATTTAACTTGTTATTTAAAAAAGAAAGTGAAGTAATTATGATTTACAATTAAACCACTGTGACGTCATTTTCCTTTGTTCTTTTGCCGACATTATACGCTTATAACTTCGTTACCTGTGATGTTATCCGCCGTCACTGGTAGTTTATTCGCGCAAACCGGTGACGTTATCGATGAAACTGTACCCTACAAAATCTTAATTTTATGAAATTTCACTCGTGTAATCACATAAAACAACTCGCTAAAAATACAACAAGCAATTGCACGTAACCATCTTTCGTAAAATAAAGTTTAATACAAATTACNTACNAAGAAACGTATTATCCATGGCACGTTATTCNAACTAGTCACTGTATAATCCATTGTACGCACTTCGAACAACCGACCGCAAATGAAAGTGGTCAACTTCGTTACAGTTCACCAAATCGATAAATTCAAATAATTCAACTTTCCTCAACACACGTGATGTTCTTTAACTCTGGTATCCTTTCGGCTATGCAACAATTTAATCATGTAATACTTCCTCCAAACTTTCCAGACAACACGAGTGCCAACCTTTGAAATACAGTATGAAAAAGTTACTAGAAACAACATTATTTTTTTTCAAAAATAGCAAACACGGGCTTGTTTTAAGGCAAATATTACATCGGTGACACCTTGTGACTCGCGATATTATAGAAGGTTGGCAGCTTCACCACTAGGTGTTATTTGATATAACACTGCCTCCGATGTATTATTTATACATAGTACACACTTTCAGACGATTCTCGCTAACTTAACAGTATAAACATTTGACAAATCGGTTAGGCCTTATAATACTATTTCATAGGTTTAATTGCTCCATACATAAATGATGATCAGTAACTTGCATCCACCGACTACGTAGCGATTCATGGCTGAAAACTATTAAGGACGTGTTTCCAAGTGTAAGCGGTGGGTTATCACAATGGTAGAGGTGCTTGGTTGGAATATAACACGAAATATTTAGGGGCTATCGTGCAGGCTAATTTGCTCGAGAGGCAGACAAAAATCAATATTTGATATTATAGTAAAAACAAAAAACTCGCAAGAATGGATGGGCTCCGGTGCCGTGGGTCGCAGGTTCAAGTTTAAAAGGTAGTATTTTCTACATCATGTTTTTAATGTAAAATTTGGATATGAAATCAGTTTAAATTAAATTGAAATATATGGAAGATAAAAAGTGTAAATATATACTGCAGCAACGTAAATCATATAAAAATATAATGTAACTTTGTTATTAAATGATTGTATATGATACAAAAACTGCAATGTGACATCGCAATGAAAACACTAGCCTTTTAAAATACTTTTTGGGCCTCACTTAATGAAGAAATATATCGTTCTTAAAGTCGACTGCTCTTTGAAGCAGGTTTTTCACATATGACGATCATAAAACTGAAATACCGGAACTGTCTGACTGACGAACATTTCAAATCCTCCCGGATTAATTACGTCCCTATTTCAACAAACTGTCAGAAGATATTCCACTTAAAATTTACATGATTAGTAGGAAAATAATTTTTGACTTTCTGTAATTTACGTATTCTAATGAAAAGCTTTAGTTCTGAACTGTGAACTGTTGTATTCTCTTACATCTAATGTTCTTGTACTATTATAAGGCTGATTTATGTTATTATTCAAGAATTTGTTGTGCTTCTTAATCCAAAACACATTGGATTTGATTGACCCTGTAGTTACTTGGTAAATCACGAAAAAGTTTTTCTCTGGAGTAGATCACATGGTCCATAAGTTTGGCCATCCTTGATGTAGAATAATTTGACGAAGCTGATATTGGAACCCGGAATATCCACTTAACCATTTCACCGGTTTTATTCTTAAGGATAAAATTTAATTTTCTTAATGCAGTGTAAAATTACATATTTCTTTAGACTCCTAATCGTACGTTTTTGATGTAATTTAATTTAATATTCTTGCCATACTGCTTTTANAAAAATCCATCGCTTTCAAATGGAAACCTTCGTTAATGAGTGGAAAATGTTTTCCTTTGTCGTGCTATTTTTGAGTAATATATTTATATTAATATCTTAAAACTACAGTAAATACGAGTAATGTTCTGGCAATCAACGTTGATGATAATATTTTTATTTTACAGCCCATACATTTTAACTTAGACATACCTTTGTAATTAGAAAAAAATGAATAATTAAAGAGAAGAAATTATTCATTCAAACGCTTACGAATAATTACCCCCAGAAAAAATTAAAAACCGAGAATCTAAAATGGAAAAAAGTTAGAAGTCCGCAGAGAGATGTTTGGAATATAAATGAGACTTCGTGGGGTCGCTTGGGAAAAGAAGAACAAAGAGTTTGTACCTTTTTTCGTTCGGAACCGACAATGGACGTTTCTTTTCAGTTTCCCTTTAAANATCAGTTGGTATCAGTCTCCGATTTTTCGATAAGAAAAGAGCGGAAAAAGATTATAAAAAACTTATAGTAGCGAAGAAAAACAGTCNTTAAAATGTCTACGTACATATTGTGATTTTTGAGTGTGGAAATTTTTCACCAAAACGTTGATGACTCTTAATGATCAAAGGACAAATTAAGTAAATATTTTTTTTCTTATCGATTTTCTCAAAAACGTTGATTTCGGCAATTAGCTCTTTTGGTTTTCCAGTCTTTAATTATTCTATATGCTTGACAATTCCCCACAAACTTCAGTGTGATAAAGCAATTGTAACTAATACTTTTTAACAAAACACAGAAAAAAATAGAATCAGGAAAAAAATTGGTGATATGATGTCGATCCTGTAATTCTGTGTAAATTATGTATTACATAATGTATTTAAATTATGTAATACCTACCAGCTAGCTGGATGTAAACAATTAGTTAACAATTCTTTGATTCACTCTAGTGCATAATCAGCTCAATTGCGGACATGTTTATTGGCAAATATTGTTTGTTTTACCAATCTTCTGGAAGATTTGTGCACACGAATTAGGACTGAATAAAACTTCCCTTTCTGGTTTTTTATAGTCAGAGTTTGTAAAGATAGGACTTTAGAAGTAAGAAAAAAAAGTCAACTGGAAAATTGATGCAAGATGGTAGCAAATGCAAGTTTCTGCTGGATTATGTTTCACATTTTCAAACAAACACACGAACAGTGTTTCTTAAAACAAAATGGTGACAGTTTTTTTAGTACTAAGTGTTTCGTGTATGTATGCCAGGTATTATAGTAGTAATAAGTGGCATAGCACTGCCTTTGGAAGTCTATAACACAGGTCTGTGAGTGAGTACAAAATTAAATAAAAAAACATGAGACCAACTCTGAACAGTTACGAAGCCATTACTAATTAAATTCTACAAGAAAGCTAAGGAGAAGAAGAATTTGTTATAACATGTAGGGTACATTATATATTTATAAGAGTAAATATTGAAAAATACCACCCTTGGCTTCAATACACAATGCAGCTTCTCTGAAAATTACTTTATTCCGGTTTGTTTGTCATTGATGAGTGCTGAAGCATTCAAAATACGAATGAACAATGTTTGCCTTGTTTTCACCTATCTCTCGTTAATCAGCGCTTTTACACTAGTTAAAGAGTTCTGGGTAATAAATCAATGTTTTAGTTTTCTGTCCTTCCTCAACCGAACAACTGGCCAAGACAACGATCATAGACATGAACTCTCACTTCATGAGGAAAAGTGGAGGACATCCCGTCAAGTTGTAAGTACATACACGTACGTCTTGCAAGCTAAAACAAAAAATCCACTGTATGCTGTGAGACACACCCTTCAACTGTATTTTCTGGTTACGATCAATTAGAAACTGTTACGTAAGTTCATGGTAACTCAGGCACATGAACTACTGCGAGCAGCACTTACTTCATAACCGTTCAGAATCTGTTCTGTTTTTATATTGATTTTTGTTTTTATTCAGGCATATTTTTGGTGTACGATCGAAAAGTTAAGATCTTTTTTTCACTACTCGCTCTGTATATACATGCTGTATATTATGCTTATAAATCTAGCGTGCTACACTGAGTGAAATTTATACTTCATTGATTCACTAGTGCATCAGAGTAGTGACCATGATTAAAACTTTTCGTACGAGATATATTCGTGCGTGATTTAACAACGTTACACAGTCTGCGGTTTAACCAATATTTCATACGTAAACTCTCAAACGGTTGTTTATTCAACCCTGAAAGCAACCACAGTATGGAGGGTCTTTGAAATAGGTAGCCATGCTGAACATCGTAAGGAGAAAGATAACATATTATTATGCAAGCACTGAAGTAAGTGACCGAATCAAGCCTTTTCCGTGTGCGACGAAGCTTTGTGTGAAGTGGTTGCTGTGTTTATTTTTGATTTCATGAGTTGTAATAGCAACAGATTTTACACACGTACTATTGAAGTAGTCGTGAAATTTGAGAGCCGGATAGAGGTTTCGATTTAGTGTGTTTGGCAACGTATTGTCTACAGCTGTTTCTTCAGTTAAACACATATGCAATCCTAAGTACAAATTATAATTTCAATATCTTTTATAGAGTTTAATTTTTGGCCTTTAGTATTTTAATTTAATCTTAGAGATCCGGTGAATAATTTATTTGTTAGGGCCTACTTGAAATATGTGAACAATATNCAATCTGTATCTATACACATTAGGATAAACTGAATACATGGAAATTAGTGTAATGGCAAATTATGATGTTAAATTAATAAAAAAACTGTTGAGTGAAAAAATAAACATAGTTTAGCAAAACATTAATAGAAGTACACAACATTTCAGTTTATTTTAAATTGAGGGACTCCGACAACCCCAATTATCCAATTATGTTAATTTGGCAACATTGTTTGTTCTCGACTAATCAAGGTTACGTAAATTTAATTATTTTTTCCAGGGATCATCCCCACCCCTNGAATATAAATTTTGAAGTCTTACCAATTCTAGAAAGTGCTTGGAATAAGCCTGATTGATGGTGAGATGGAGTTATGGATGAAAATTAATAAGGAACATTTTCTAGTGCATACTAAAATAAAATAAAAACATTCACAACTGATACATATGAAGCCAAGACCATTGATAATTTTTGTGAACAAATAGTGACCAAATTGGCATAGATTCCTTTAATTTAATTTTTATTAAATGTTTGTATAATACTCTGAGAATGAAAGCAACTGGCACCACCATGTGCTGACTGCAATCAAATAGGTAGGAAAAATGGAATGTGCTGTGAACTACCTGTGATTTGTATTTTTAATCAATATGGTTAGTATTTACAACAATTTCAGTTCGTTTACCGTCCTGAATGACCTTGACCATCAAGAGGACATTAATCGGTATAAATAATCCTCATATTGTTAACTCCATGCTTAATGCAATATAACAAGGAATGTCTCGCAGCAGTTATGAGTCTGACACTTCTCACTAAGGAATGCNGAATCCATTGTTACGGAAACTTTTGAAGGCAAATAAGAGAACCATAAAAAACCGTAGAATAACTAGTACTGCACATGAATACGAATATTACGAATTGTACATTGCTAGAGAAAATAATATACCTTATAGGCTACCACACATGTGATGTGTACAAAATTTCAACTAACTTTCAGTCTTTAGGTTTTATACCAGGTTGTCCATCTCGGTTAAGTACGTGTGTGCAGCAAGATGAGATTGATTTGTACTGTTTAATGTCTTGTCAGTGGCCAAGATCATACAGGACGGTAAACAATATAAAGCATAAACCGCAATGATTAATGCAAAAATCATAAGTACTTCACAGCACATACTATTTTAAATCTTGAATTCTAAGTAGCTACATTAAGCCTTTTGCCCAGGGTTATGTAGCCAACCACTACAACCTCACTACTTGAAGGTCGCTGTGCATGGTAGCACTAGTCACTTTCATTTCTACGGACTTAGGCAGGCATTTTTTTAAACTAAACCGACTGAGGCGCTAATTTTATCACCAATGTCATTAGCACCTTCGACTCTAAAAATGTAATGAGTTTCGTGTATTTTTTTAGAACTTACTTGAGACTTTCCTCGTAAGGGTTCATATGAATGTGTAACAAAATACCAATGTTATATATGTTACTTTGTAAACTGCTGAATATACAATATACGTTATTTAAGCGACAATGCCATGAAAAGTATATGCTACTATTTTACCGAACGTTTCAGTGAATTCTACAAAATTATTTAATGAATGATAGTTAGAAACAAAATATAAATTACTAAGGTATCTGCATTTTCAATTACAAGAACCTCATATACCTATTCACAATTATGAAAGCTGCAGCGTTTTTAAATGTAAAGTNTGCTCGCCAATTCAGTACNTGACGAAAGTGTCAATATTTGCGATAACAAGATGACGGAGCTGTAAATGTTTCTTAAACCTTCTCATGTTAAAACCAACAATTTCACACGCTAAACTGAAACACTTTACAAAATCAAAAATCTTTATAGACTTCTAAATGTTAAGAATTTACTACTTCAAATATGTTTAGTATTACATTTTAATGAATTTAGCTCTCATGATAACGTAGGCCTACTGTAATTTATGACAATGCAAAAACATGTATAATTTGTTTCCAAAATTTCGGGCAACTAGAAAACGTTTTTCAATGCATCTACTGTATACCAATATCTTTTTGACACATTTTTATCCATAAGTGTTAAGAACAAGAAATAAATATATCTTTTATATCCAAATTAGAACCAAGAAACTTTGGATACATTTTTGTACATTATAAAACATCTACCTCATAGCACCTGAGTACTTCTAAAATAACATCTTGTTAATGAATTTGGATTTAATGTTTTTATGCTGTAAAGGCAACAAAATTTGTAATTTTAGGCTTGTTAAAATTTAAACTATTTTTCTAAATTTGTGTATATAATATGATTACTCAGAAAAATTAACATTGAGCGGTAGCATAGGTAATAAACTTTATCCTCTATACAGCTCTGCCTTACNACAATGTTGGAATATTTGTTGGAGCTATTAACTTGTTAACGATGAGCGCCACAAAAACCGGTTAGTGGTCAGTTATTTAACTTTTTATTCTGAATCCTTCACTAGAAGTTTTTCGATAGAATTCTGATACACAGAGAATAGTATTTTAACGGATAGATGTATATGCACTCGCACTTATGACCTTTTTAATCTTTTAGTTGTACAATTATTTATTTATAATGTCTTCTTTCTATGCAGTTCTAATGATTGTAAGTTCCACTACCGAGCTGTGCCAAAACACAAATACAATTTATAAAATCAATCAACAGTTACATAACGATGGCTATTTAAAGTGATTTCATATGGAAGCAACGTTATATAAAACCTGAGGATGTTTTTAATAATACACTGATACGCCTGTCGGTATGTTTTTATATTACTTAGACATTACGTGCGTAACCTATTCAGTGCGTGAGCTTTTAAATATATCTGATATACACAAATTAAAATTGTACAATTTTTCAGTCAGCTAAAGGCGCAATAGGCCTATGAACTTTAAAATATCAAAATACTCTGCATGACAGTTCGTTTAGAAGAGGTTTTCACNCTGTAATCTGTGGTTGTAGGCGTACGTGCTATCACTCAAAGATAGTGACACTCGAAATTTTAAAGTAAATACGCCTATTGCTTACTGAAAACTGGCTTAATTGCAATATAAGGTTTAGCACTGACATGCCAGGTTTCATTTTCAAATGTATTAGATCACTGATTAGTACTTTACAAGCATAGTAATAAAATGGTGGAGAGCTCTCGTTGTTACCTCTTGATTTTTGTTATTCCTGCTGTGTTCATGTGTTTTACTTCACATGTCATTGTGTTCAGTTTAAAACGCTCTTTCAAATAAGGTATCACAGAAGCTATTATAACATTTAAAATTTTGAAGTTCATAGGCCTACAAGGTCTATCGTAGGCTCATTTATTTGACTATTACAGTTTTTGATGAACTAGTTTGATTTTAGGCATTACCTGTTTTTTCCTATTTGTCAGTTTTAACTATTTCCAAAGTTATCGAGCGTGGTAAGTGACTTTTTTTTTTAATTGGAAAAGGGGTTGTATCTCGGACACGAGGCATTTCCTGACACTTGTTCATTAGGTATTTTTTTTTCATGTCCTAGTCAATACTACATATTGTAAAAATATGTTACCCTTTTTTTAAACATTCTGTAGGCCTATATGTGTGTTTACTAATTTTGTTTAGTTTCCATTCACACATACAGTACCAGCATCGATTCTGTCATATCCAAACGAAGCGTAGCGCGAATTTTCGTTTCGCTTAAAACGCAAATTTTCGTTCACTTACCAAGCTACGAAAAATTAAATTCGCTACGTCTTTCAGGCGAAGCCTG
>KZ871706.1:9404-25489 GCA_003456935.1 Machilis hrabei | reverse complement strand
TGTTCTGTGTCTAAGTTATAAGTTTAGAAAATAGAGTAGTCTCCTTGGAAGACAAGTGAAGGAGTCGTAAACAAGGGAAGCGTTCGTTTTTTTCACAAAACAGTGATTCCAATGAATAAAACGCTGTAATTCCAATTTTTACTCCGAAAAGTACGGGTTTTTAGCAAGGAAGTATTTCTCCAAGGTCTGGTAACAGAAATATGCTAATATGTAATGACTTGTTATACGTGCAAAGCTGAGAATAGTTCACAAGTGGCTGGCATGTCCTACTGTCACAAGAAGGATGGCCTAGGCTATTGGAAATCAGAGTAGTGGAACTAAGTTTACCAGGTTTAGTTACTTGTTATATTTTGGGTATATCTTACTTAATTTTGCGATATTTTATTATTATAAACTCACTAGGCACGTAGATCAAGCAGAAGATAGTCTGTAGTGCGTTACAAAAAATCCGGCAACATGAGTGCACTATAGAAAATGGAGCATAAATACTGTTAGAACGACATGGTTGGAACCCATGAAATGGTTTTCTACGAATGACATTTTATACAGAAGAAAACGGTTATCCTCCACAACACTACAGGAATGGGGAGAAGCTCTGACATGATTTTTATGTATTGGAAGGCCAGGAAATGACCAGATTATTAATGTAAGTACCTAATTGAGCTCATAGGTGCATTGTGTGAACTGTGCGGCCGAGGCATCGACACATGGTGCGAATTAGTTAGTGGGGAAAATAAGCAGAGTTCTCCAGTATTAGGGTAGATAAATCAGTCACATACAGCTCAGACAATCACCCTATTTTTGTTGTAATTGTTGTGCAAAAATATTGTACATAACCTACCTTTGAGGAGGGCAAGAAATTGTATGAGGGCATAGCCGTTCACAGAGGTATATTATCCCCAAGCATATTGATTAGACGGCACTAAAAGAGGACACATTGAAATATTTAAACTAATTATACCCATAATAAGGGTAGGTCCAGCTGTTGGTAAATGTAGACCCTTCAGGTCAGTCAGATAGGTAGCAAGAAGAAAAAATTGCTAACCTACCGGCCGTAACAGGTCACGTTAAGATTAACTTAAGCTGTACACACATCAGACAATGTCCGAACCTGTTAAAGGCGGATAATTAAGGTCATCCAGCTGGAATGAAAATTGATATTGTGTTGTAAATAGACCTGGCATATGTGTTACAGATAATGCACTAGGGAGTAAATAGTAGGCATCCACCGAGCGTGTTGGCCGGTGTATAATTGTATACTTTAAGTGATGTCTGAGTCATGTTAACCAAGTGTTGTTAATATGGTACACCGAAGGAATATGTTGTGGCGTATCTAATTTTTGTAAAGAGTGTTGTAATCAGAGTTCAGACATACAAACATTGATTTAAACTTCCTCGTGATGTGTAAATCTTTCCTATCCTGTTCATAGCAAACAGAAGACCTTCCTTATTAGATTAAGGTAGAGGTTGATACCTCCTTTGTGTATTGTGTTTGTGGCCCTCAGCCACTGGTAGGGGTATATGGTGTGTTAGAAAATCCAGAGTGTTGTCATATCAATACGGATGCTATCCAGACTGAGGTAGCAACTACCGCTATCAAGGAACACACCCACATTGTCTGCATTGTAAGTAATAAATACATCATCCCATAAGAAGGCTACAGGGCACTCGAACTGTGTCAGGCAATTGGGGGTTGATAAATGTAGACAGAAAATTGGAAGTGTATCCGGTTGATGAACGGTGCCATTTTTACTATCAATACCATAGGTCTGAAGTTCATTTGGAAGAAGAGAGCATTCGTGCGGGACCCACCTTAACCAGGTAAAGACCGAAAGTGTACATTCCCACGCTGAGAACCGAGATAAATGGTGGTACCTAAATTAACCATAGATGTACTGGGGAAGAAATATATAAAAATCTTGTGTTCTGGCCACTGTATATCGCTGAGCTAGTAATCAGTCGTGTGGGTGAGAGGAGTAACGTGTCCGAACTGAAGCAGCGGCTGAGGAATCGGGACACATACACGACCGGGTAGTGGTACAGGGACCAGTATCACGTTAGTCATCCAACGGAAGATCTTTTATCAGGGAATCGCCTGTTGGGGTGTAACCGCCTTCATCAAGGAGGGCGAGTACATCATTCGTCAAGCGCAGTGCGGTGGGTCCTTCCGTATCAAAAACATCTGAACCGCCAGCGGCAGGGGGTGCAGCCTGAGTTGGTGGGTGAGTGCATGGTGGAATGTGACAGGACAGCGTGGCGCCCAACGTGGCAACTCGATGTGGGCCAGAGACGGAGCGAGCGAAGCAAGCGAATTAGCAGTAAAGTGGAAGCTGAAGTCTTAGAGAGCAGTAGGAACGCCATAAGAAAAAAATGGCAGAAGCTGAGAAACAGCCAAAAGTGGAACCGTCGCGGAGTCAAGATGAGAGGATGGAGTCAGGGGTTCAGGAAGCCATGGAACCTAGGTCAGAGGACAGCCCGACGAGACATCGAGAGAAGATAACGCTGACGACAGGAAAATCCGTTACGCGTAAACAGCCAGTCAAGAAAGCTACTCAGCGTACCACAAGACTAGAGTAAAGTGCGCGTTCGGCAAGTGACGACAACGAGAGCCACATACCCTCAGAATCAATGGAGAGTCTATTCCAGGAATCAGAACAAGTGAAGGGGCCGAGGCAGGAAGGGGCAGCGCCAAGTGACCAATTGTCCAGATTGGAAGCGACAATCATCGGACAGATCATCAATCTCAACCAGAATATCAGCCAGAAAGTGGAAGGCATCGACAGAAAAGTGGAAGCCCTGGATAGCAACGTAATCCAAAGGATGAAAGCCCTGGATAGCAACGTAATCCAAAGGATGGAAGCACTTGATAGCAACGTCACCCAAAAGATGGAAGAAATTGATAGCAACGTCACCCAAAAGATGGAAGCACTTGATAACAACGTCACCCAAAAGATGGAAGCACTTGATAGCAACGTCACCCAAAAGATAGAAGCCAACCATCAAGAGATGCAACAGCAAATAAGAAGCTCAGAAGAAAAGATGTCAGATCAAATGCAGGCCATGGTACGAGAAGAAGGTGAAAGACGGAAGAAGAAGCAGGCGGTGTTGGCAAAGAAGATAGCCGACAATGGCACAAAGGTAGAAGTGATAAATAGAACAGTCAAAGAATTGGCAGCGGAGGTCGGGCAAATCGAGGAGAGACGAGAGAGGGAGGCCACAAGGTTGGAAGCTGCCATGTTTGACCAAATAGAGGAGAAGATGAGGGAAATAGATAATAGGGATGCCAGACACGAATTAGGACAACGACTGGAGAATTTGGCGGCAGAAGTACAAACGATTCAGCAAAGTCTCGAAGTAGGACAAAGGACCAGTCCGGACGTTCGAGGGAATACCAACAAGGTAGGCCACCAAGCCTTAAAAATTGACGCAACGGACCATGCAGATATTCACGAATGTTATCGACGGGCCCAATGGCACACGTTGGATGACCGCAGTGAGCGTGAAGACTCCGAACAGGAAGTCGGGGAGCAGACAAGCGGACATGGCTATGACCATGACAGGTATAACCACAGTGGAGAATCGACGGAGGACAACGGAGGTGAGAAAGGGCAGAGAGAAGTACGCTATAAGAAGAAGAAAGGAATACAACGGAGGAAGCAATCAGAATCAGGCAAGACTGGGAATTACCAGGATGACCGCGACATCCGGAGATCGAAGGGGCCAACCCGAAAATTGGGATACCCCAGTTGGGAGATGAGAGGCCCAAATCAAGAACCAGGAGTGTCAGGAGGGATGAACCTGCAGAACTGGTAATATAATACCCTTTTCCCAAATCATCTGTATTTTGAAGGGCATCACTCGGAGAACATTGTATTATTCTTGCAGCAGGTGGAAGATCACTTCACCCAGCTGAACATGCCAGTGATACCGTCCCACTTCAGCAAATTACTGCGCAAGGAAGCGAAGACGTGGTTTAACACAGTAGAGAACTTCGACCATTTAAAATGGATGCTTCTGGAACACTTCCGTGGATCAGATAGTGAATTGAGACAAATGATATTTAGCGCAAGTCAGAGAAGTGGGCAGGGTTTCACTGAGTTTTGTGGAGCCGTAGTGAATTTAAACATGATGTTGCAAGAACCGTTGCGAGACGACGAGTTAATTCATGTGATAATCCGAGGAGCTGAGGACGAAATTAAGCTCATGTTACATGGGAGTGCCAGGGAATACCGAAATTTAGCCGAGGTAATGCTGAAGGTCAAGCAGTACAAAGAACTCCGACAAGGGGGACGAGACCATTGAATGGAAGGAAGACCCAAGCGTGATCTGATGCGACATATCGCCCACGTGATGGCAGCGGAGCTGAAGAGCAATGGCGATGGGAAGAAGAAGGTGAAGCAGATGGCGACACACACGGAATTCAATTCCACAGGCCGATCTGGAGAGAATCAGGGATGGGCCAGAGATAGAGGAAGGTTCGGAAACTCCAGAGACTTCATGCCCAGGTACCGATTCGACAACGCCCCGAATGAAGAGAGTCGTCAACAAATGGATNGAGACTCTCGACCACAGAATAAAATGTATGGACGGAATAACAGTGGTTACGAATCCAGGTATTATCAAGGACAACGGAGAGACCCAGGCTATTACTGCAATGCCATCCAAGGGGAAGGAAGAGGGCCAAGAAATTTTGCNCCATACCGGATAGGAGGCAATACGAACGGACAGGTGAAGAGAAGGGAAAACCAAAGATCTAGTGGAGTATATAAGGGCCAATATAGGAAGGGACGTGATGAAGACATGGCAACCCGGGAACGGGAATTTGTGCAGTGGAAGAGAGAAGAAGATGTTAAGGCGCGAGAGAGAGATAAAGCTCTGGCCGATGCCACGGAGTTTGTCAACATTACAGACATCCAGGGCCGTTATGGGTCGGAAAACTAGGAGCGGCAGGCCGGAAGGAAACCGACGCGTCCCAGCATAACTGCAGAGTTCTAAATATAGCGTCAGTCGTAGAGAAGCAGAAGGCTAAGGTGTTGAAGAATTTACCTGTTTGCAAGTGGAGGTTAGATGGAAAGGAGATTTTAGTCCTGCTCGACAGTGGGAGTATGGCAAACTTTATAAAGAAGGATGTGTTGAGTGAGTCTTATCGCCGGTTATGCGCTCAATCACGAATGAAGTACCATTGGAACACACCACTAGAGTAAGAGTGGAAGTAAACAGTGAATACCAGATGGACTTACAGGCGTATCTGATTTCGACGGAGTTGTCCGTTAGCGCGATCATTGGGTGGCCATCGTTAAAGAAAATGGGAGTAGTTTTGGAATCGGCCCAAATACTTATCTACGCTATAGGTGATCGGTGTCAGCGAGTTGTTTTTAATGACCAGAAGTTAAGCCAAGATGAAGCAAGGGATATCTTGAGCGAGGGTACGGTAATGACCGTATGGGACACTGGCAATCCAGTGAAACCAGAGGAACGTCAGATGAAAAGGGACCCTGGCAATCCTGGGAAACCAGAGCGAAGCACCGGGAGAAGAAGACAACGATCGATTGGGACCAATGAAGTCTTGGACGCCCACTCGAACGATACTCAGACGAGGTCAAGTCACGAGAAGGCTGCAGAGGTGACAGAGGAGGTTGAATTAGTCGAGGAGGTGAAAGGTCCGCTTGAGAATGCATTGGAGGGAGCAAACCCAAAGTCGAGGAAACCGGAGGAGGCTCAAGATTGGCATTACTGGACCAGGAGTCGACAACGCGATGACCAACGGAGATTAGAAGCGGCCGACCGGAGCCGGAACGAGGCTAATCTTAGGCAGGAACCCTACTTCAATGCAAAGAGGAAGGAGAATTATTTGAAACCTGGAGACATGGTGCTAGTACGCACGTACCCGCAGTCGAACAAGCAAAGAAAATTCATGGCCAAACTAACCCAAAAATACGACGGACCATGGGAACTCTGGAAAATGATGAACCTGTGGTGCACGCTGAGGTACCCCGATGGCGTGAGGAATGGTAGAGTACATATCGACCAACTGAAACGGTTCTACCCGAGAACAGAGGAAAGTGGAGGCAAGAAGAAGGAGGAAGTAAAAACGTCGAAGGGGCAGAACGCACCGCGAGTCCGGATCGGGAGGGAGGAGTATGATGTGAAGGACGTGTAACAGGTGTATCGATTTTGAGAGTTTTGTATATCGAGTGGACACACGGAAGCGATGTGAAGTGAAAGAGACTGTAAGGGATTCCGGAACGACCCCAATTAGTTCCGTATGTCAGGGCGAACTTTTGAAATTGAAGACTTTGTCATCGATTACAAAGGTTCGGAAGGAGCTTCTGTAACATAATTGGCGGTCGTGTCTGGTGTTATGTACGTTAATATTAGCTATTGACAAGAAATAGTGAGATTTAGAACCACGGAGGCGCGTTGTTTTACGCCGACTTTGTGTGTGTAAATATGATTCTAGTATTTAGCTTTTAAGTGTGTATTCTCGAAGGTGGAGTTATTTGTTAAGTCTAATGTTAGGAATCGGATAGAGATAATTAAAGGGTATAACTGGTATAGTTAACTTTGAGTGTTAATTTAGCGAACGCCGTTTATTAGGTCAGTTTATGCGTAAAAATTAGGTCAGGAGAGTTGGTTGTGTCCAACACTCCCTGATGTATATTATCAGCCTCTGATCGGGTGTGTCAGCGGGTGTAGCCAGCGCCAGATGTGGAGAGAAGCGAGAAGCTCAAGGCGATTGTTATCGAAAGGCGAGTGAATTAAGTAAGTTTATTTCTGTTTAATAAATTGTTCGAGGTTGTGTTAGGTTATATTATATATATTAATAGGGGTTAGAGTACCTACTTAGTTTTTTGAATGTTCTGTGTCTAAGTTATAAGTTTAGAAAATAGAGTAGTCTCCTTGGAAGACAAGTGAAGGAGTCGTAAACAAGGGAAGCGTTCGTGTTTCCACAAAACAGTGATTCCAATGAATAAAACGCTGTAATACCAGTTTTAACTCCGAAAAGTACGGGTTTTTAGCAAGGAAGTATTTCTCCAAGGTCTGGTAAGCAGAAATATACTAATATGTAATGACTTGTTATACGTGCAAAGCTGAGAATAGCGCACAAGTGGTCGGCATGTCCAGCTGTCACAAGAAGGATGGCCTAGGCTATTGGAAATCAGAGTAGTGGAACTAAGTTAACCAGGTTTAGTTACTTGTTATATTTTGGGTATAACTTACTTAATGTTGCGATATTTCATTATTATAAACTCACTAGGCACGTAGATCAAGCAGAAGATAGTCTGTAGTGCGTTACAAAAAATCCAGCAACATGAGTGCACTATAGAAAATGGAGCATAAGTACTGTTAGAACGACATGGTTTGGAACCCAAGAATTGGTTTTCTACGAATGACATTTTATACAGAAGAAAACGGTTATCCTCCACAACACTACAGGAATGGGGAGAAGCTCTGGCATGATTTTTATGTATTGGAAGGCCAGGAAATGACCATATTGTTAATGTAAGTACCTAAATGAGCTCAAAAGTGCATTGTGTGAACTGTGCGGCCGAGGCATCGACACATTGTGAGAATTAGTTAGTTGGGAAAATAAGGAGAGTTCTCCATTATTAGGGTAGATAAATCAGTCACGTACAGCTCAGACAATCACCCTATTTTTGTTGTAATTGTTGTGCACAAATATTGTACTTAATCCACCTTCGAGGAGGGCAGGAAATTGTATGAGGGCATAGCCGCTCACAGAGGTATATTATCTCCAAGCATATTGATTAGACGGCACCAAAAGAGGACACATTGAATTATTTAAACTAATTATACCCACAATAAGGGTAGTCCGGCTGTTGGTAAATGTGGACCCTTCAGGTCAGTCAGATAGGTAGCACGGTGCCAAGAAGAGAAAATAGCTAATCTACCGGCCGTAACAGGTCACGTTAAGATTAACTTAAGCTGTACACACATCAGACAATGTCCGAACCTGTTAAAGGCGGATAATTAAGGTCATCTAGCTGGGATGCAAATTGATATTGTGTTGTAAATAGTACTGGCATATGTGTTACAGATAATGCACTAGGGAGTAAATAGTTAGCATCCATTTAGCGTGATGGCCGGTGTATAGTTGTATACTTTAAGTGATGTCTGAGTCATGTTAACCAAGTGTTGTTAATACGGTACATCGAAGGAATATGATGTGGCATATCAAATTTTTGTAAAGTGTGTTGTAATCAGAGTACAGACATACAAACATTGATTTAAACTTCCTCATTATGTGTAAATATTTCCTATCCTGTTCATAGCGAAAAGATGACCTTCCTTATTAGGCTAAGGTAGAGGTTATACCTCCTTGGTATATTGTGTTTGTGGCCCTCAGCCACTAGTAGGGGTATAAGGTGTGTCAGAAAATCCAGGGTGTTTTCATATCAATATGGATGCTATCTAGACTGAGGTAGCAACTACCGCTATCAGGGAACACACCCACATTGTCTGCATTGTAAGTAATAAATACATCATCCCATAAGAAGGCTGCAGGGCGCTCGAACTATGTCAGGCAATTGGGGGTTGATAAATGTAGACATAAAATTGGAAGAGTGTATCCGGTTGATGAACGGTGCCATTTTTACTAACAATACCGTAGGTCTGAAGTTCATTTGGAAGAAGGGGGCATTCGTGCGAAACCCACCTTCACCAGGTAAAGACCGAAAGTCTACATTCCCACGCTGAGAACCAAGATAAATGGTGGTACCTAAATTAACCATAGATGTACTGGGGAAGAAATATATAAAAATCATGTGTTCTGGCCACTGCATATCGCTGAGCTAGTAATCAGTCGTGTGTGTGAGAGGAGTAACGTGTCCGACCTGAAGCAGCGGCTGAGGAATCAGGACACATACACGACCGGGTAGTGGTACAGGGACCAGTATCACGTTAGTCATCCAACTGAAGATCTTTTCTTAGGGAATCGACTTTTGGGGTGTAATCGCCTTCATTAAAGATGGCGAGTACATCATTCGCCAAGCGCAGTGCGGGGGGTCCAACCGCATCAAAGACATCTGAACCGCCAGCGGCAGGGGGTGCAGCCTGATTTGGTGGGTGAGCGCATAGTGTAATGTGACAATACCACGTCTTAGGATAATACGGGATGGGATACCTTGTTTGTCTCAGTAAAACATCACAACCCTGAAGGTGTACTAAACAAAATATCATGGAAGCAACTGATAATTGAGAGTAACACGTGTTTATTCGTTAATCACAGAGATGTACCTAATATGCACATACTTGCTCATAGCTTAGTTCACCTTGGTGAACACTACCAAATTAAATCTCATTAGCCTAGTCAATCGAATTCAGATAGCTTGCGCACAGCCTGTTATGACATGTACAGAAAAATATATTCTGTTTCAGATAATATAACTTCCTTACACTAAACAGAATTCCCAACAAAATAACGTGAACACCTAACCTATAACTAATAACATATAAAGCTTTGTTTTAGCATGAACAAAATGTAATACTTTAGACCGGTCTGAATAGCGCCGTCTTCAAGATTAGTTAAAGTATTTTTGTGGTGATACACTGCTTGACCAAGTCGTTACTGGTACTGAAATTTATGTCCAACTAACAATGGTGTCGATTTCACCTGCCATAAATGTCGATATTCGAATCATACGTTTACTACTCTTTACTTTATTTCAAGATGCTGATAACTTTTGAGCACTTATTTTATTACTATAATTTTCTCTAACAGTACTTGGCTACGCCAGGTACTTTAAAAGTTCATTCAAATTACTATATTTGGAATACTATTCCATTCTGCTTTGCTTAGACGCCATAATCTTTATGCAGCTAATAAACTTTACGGAATTCTTATAGCTCGGCTCAATTTCTGCAAAACTGGCCGGTTACAGATGCTACATATGTAGAAATACCTGTCTGAGTCGAAGTATCCAGATTGATCTCTGTTAATATCGTTTAGTGTCTCTTATTTCTCTGCTCGAAGACCATTCCATTCACCTGCCGCCACAAAGCTCTGCATTCCACAGTTTGTCCTCTCTCTTAACGTTGAGAACGCGTCTTCTTCATTGTTGCGTTGCGCACCCCCTTTCTGGGCGCTGTCTCTAATTACACTCTTGGCGCGAACCAACACTTGACTGTCTGTAAGCGTGTTCACGTTCTGGCCATATATAAAGTCCTTCCGTTTCGTAAATCAAAGTTTATTTTTACAAAAAGTAATCACATTCATAACATAAACCCTTTTAGGACATTTCACCGTAATACAACCAATTAAACTCGTCTCAATAATGGTTTTCTTAGTTAATAAAAAATACATGTTTTACACTGAGTATCATTATTTACATATTTCGCTCGTGCGTACAACATAAACATTAAACCATTTGCTCTTCATTCACTCTGATTTCTCTGGAACCTGTGTATCACTATTACTGTAAATTTCGTATGTTACACCCCCTTATGACCATGCCATCAATCGTTACAGAATTGATATTAACTCTAAGTTAATAATGAAAAGCAGAAAAAACACAACTGATATACAATGCTCCAAACTTCAACCCTAGTCATCACAATAAAAGAATTTTCGCCAAGCCTCCTTTAATGACCATTACCAGATTCACCTCTCGTCTCTCCGTTTTCAGCACAACCCGCAACAACAACAAACACAACCACAACAGTGAAAAGTGCAGAGAGCATGTACATAACCCAAAAAAATCTATGAGCCAGTTCTTACTAATGCGACCAAGATTACATGTGGCGAAAGTCAATTTATAAGTAGGCCACACGTTTTGGGTCGCCACTCTCTGGGCACGTTAGGCTTTTACACTCAGATTCGTCAGATGCCCTCAATCTTGTTTGGAAAACGGGCTCAGCCGAACTCATTTGTGTTTGGCTTTCATTATTAGATTAAGCTCAAACGACGACCTTGATGTTTAGACGTCCACCTTCGAGCTTGGAGCAATCTGACAAATGAAGTTCATGGCGCGTTAATTTGAAAAAGGCGACAGGTGGAGAACACCGAATGACCACAAAGAAATCAAGTGAGAGAAATAAATCGTACTTTGTTGGTACACGTATTTAGTGACACAACTGAGTTGATTGTCCTTTATAAAACAGTATAAGAATGTTAAATACAGAGGAAGCAGGTATAAATGATCGAATTAAATTTTGTTGTTTATTTTAACTAAGGTATCACATTGACTCACAACGTCTTTTCATCAGATTTGGACTATTGTGTTCGTTCCAAGACCATAAAAAAAAAAAAGAGCAATCGGATGAAATCTGGTCACGTAATACTGACGTCATATATTTATCTTGAGCGTAAAACCCGAATGCTTCTTCTGTAAAGTCCCAAAGTTGAGGCGCCACTCTTTGCAACGGCACAGCTGGAGCGCCCCTCTTTGAAAGAGGCCAAGTGCCCGCAAGCCTGGTCAACTTGCACAAAATAACGATAGGTGATTTTGAAGGGGGGAAATATTGGTAAAATAAAAATTGATCCAGAACGGAATGAAAGTGGATTGTACAACGTGAATAATACACAACCACAGTATCATAGAAGTGTTGGTAGTTGACTCGGACACCTAAAGGCCCTGGCTTGCAAAACAGTCTGCATAGGCCTTGGGTCAAGGACCAGATTTGCTACACACAAGTCAACCACAAAAACCAGAAGCAAAAGAATATTGAGCGTCAGGATATTTTACAAAGGCGAATATCCAAACGCTGATATCAGATATATGTTAAAAAATGACTGGCAATAAACAAAAGAACAGGGTTATGTGGGTTATGTACAGCAACTCAACACCCACAAACCAAGATTGTATGAGTTACTGATTCAGGTAAAGCAATTGAATACACAGAAAACAACAAGTTAACCTGCACTGCATTTATTAACATGAGCTTTATGATGTACATCACTTTATAATAAGCTTGACCATTCAGGCCATAAAACAATTCGAGGCTTTCGGAAATCAAAAACTTGTTGAGGTCAGTAGTCTTGAAGTTATAGTTTGCACTCAAACACCATGAACTTAGCTCAATGCTGGCGTATACATGACTTCGTCCAATCGGACCACCATCAAGGTTATAAACTACCTGCAAAAACCTCGGAAAAATTTGTCCCCAATAGAGACCAGCACACGTCGTCACCAAACAGTTGGCATCTGCATTATCTTCCAAACCAGACGCCCAAACTACTTCGTCCGTTGTATAGCTCAGGACTCAGCCATAATGACTTTAGGCCGTAACTTAGTCCGTAACTCCTCCTCCACTGCAAATGTGAAAAATAGTTGTTCAAAAACTGTCTCACATAAACACTACACAGGTGGCCCATTTTAAACGTTACGTCTTTAAGCAGCAGTGCTTTCAGTTATAAAGCAAAATTTAACAATCACTAAAGAAGGGGCCTTATACAATTGACAAATAATAATAATAACAATTTAACAACAGTAAAAATCCAATCGCACCTAATGCGGCAAGGGGTACTAAAGCTCGTAACACTGAACATTCTGATCAATTTGCATCCGCGTACTACCGTATATTTCGGAACGCGAAAAGGCGGTACTGATTTTCTACTTGCTAGTAACATGTACCAGAGTTAACAATTGGTTAATTAGCAAAACGGTACAATCAAAAGCATGGTCACAAAAGGCGCCACATTCACTGCACTGAGATAAACAAGCTCGTAAAATAACGAAATTAGCGTACATCAGGCTAACTTGTCCTGAAGCGTCAGTAAACATAATTGGTAACTCGTGTTGCTTTCATTCAAGCCACTGTCATAAAAGAACACGAGTGAACCAAAACAACTGCTGCTCCCCTGGAACAATTGGTAACTCTTGTTGCTTTCATTCAAGCCACTGTCATAAAAGAACACGAGTGAACCAAAACAACTGCTGCTCCCCCGGAACAACTATCAGGAATTTATACCTGGTATAAACTATTCCTCAACGTTTAAAGAATTTAAGTACAACACCGTGTTTAAACATAAACATTGTACATCAGGTTACCTTGTCCNAACATTGTACATCAGGTTACCTTGTCCCGAAGAAACAGTAACCAGAATTGATCACTCGCATTGCTTTCATTCAAGCCACTGCCATAAAAGAACACGAGCTAACCCAATAGAGCTGCTGCTTCTCCTGAACAACCATAAGGAATTTATACCTGATATACACTGTTACGCCGACGTTGAGAGAAATTCTAGTACAAAAACTGCTCTCAAAAGATATTGCTTTAAATTATTATATTATTAAACGCGTCACTACTAACTCCAGAAAATAAAATCATATTAGCACAACTAGGCATTCCTGCAGTACAGGATAAAGATACGTGAACTTACCAGAAGTACGAACTTGTCTCACTTGAAGTGAGGACAACGCTAAAGCACGTCTTTATATACCACGCACCAGATGTAAATCTCTGGCGCTATACTGTGGCGTACCCAGGTACTAACCTACCACCGGCCAATCACTGTCAAAGGGCGTTGTCGTATTGTACCAACAGGTATCTGTGAAATAAATCGTAACAACGGGAGCGATGCGTCGAGTAAAGTGCAGGTAATCAAAAATATTCTTTCCATCAATAAGACATAGCTATCCTAATTTGAAACTAATCTTACTTGCATAGAAAAATTAGAAAATACAAAACCCAAAAAATCCAAAATATTCCACAACGAAAACAAAAAGAATCAACAACAGGGACAAAAGAATCGCGCGATCCGTAACACTCACGCTCACAAACAAAACCTACACATACAAAAATTCGAATAAAAGAATAAGAAAAGGAAAAAAATCTAATTCTAACGACCGCTTCCTGTGGAGGAGGAAAATAAAAACAAAGCATACTTCCGAAAAAAACATGTAACGGGCTCATACAAAGGTCCGTTACAATATAACTTTTTTATTTTCGGAAATGTTACCCTCAGTTTGTAATAACTGTGATAAATTTTGACGTACAGGGCTGCATGACCAAATTTGCCACACACTTTTCAAATGCAAGGTATTGTAAGCTGAGTTCGCATATTGTATGTTACATTTTAGGTGTGATTTGATTTGGCAATTCTACTCTGCACTGAAATGATGTATGACCTTGTTACATCACCAAAACGTAATTACATCTGACGTGTTTTGAACAACGTTTCCAGTTTTCTGCATCACTTCTGTTGACTTTTGAATCGTTTGTTGGCCTTTCAAAATTTCATTATTTGCTATTTCATCAGATGTATTTGCGCAAACCACTCTTTAAACATTCAATTACGAATTTTCCTCTTCCAAATTAGCGTACTTTAAAGTGTCAGATAAACATTTAATTTCTTAAGTTAGCACAAACGGACTGTACATTTGATGTAATCCATCTAAACATCTGCCAAGTAACATTCGTTCCCTTTCTCGTAGGACCTCGTGGGTGTCTTGGTCAGTTTTGAACAATGTTCTAACGACTTCAAACGTGAAATACATTCAGCCACTGTTTCGTTGCTCATATGATGACAATTTGCTATCCTGTCCAATAAACTGTTAATGCTTTCATGTGGAGGAAATCTGACACCCATAGGTTTTTTTCAAGTCCTATAATCCTTCTCGTGACAAATATCATAATTTTGATGAAGGAATTCGTCGGTTTCACTTCTAATTATACGCTTAATAGCAAAAATCTTTTGACTATCAGTGTCCGATATTGTTTCAAGCACATCTTCTAGTTCCTCAAAAAACAATTTTTTTATTATTATGTTCTCCCTGTAAAAAACATTGAAACTACCACTTGTAATGCAGGAGCTGTCATTTTATCAGTATTAAACTCATGTTTAGGTTCTTGATCGTACACCGTCATTAATGTTAATTATCGGTATTAAAACGAATTTAAATCACAATCAATAATACAAATATTTACACACTACATACAAATTTTTTTAGTAGCTCAAAAAAACAAAAGAATTGGCTGAGCCCCCATTTTGATAGTAAACTTTTGTATCTAAAAAGTGACTTTGAATTTTGATGTTTCCTAAGTCTAGAAATCTAAAGGTAATGTAATAAAGCATACCTTCCTCATATGATTAGGTTTCTCATACTGTATATAATACATTGCTTGACAACAATACATCAAAGACACATTGGTAGCAATCCATGCTAAACAATATTACTTATAAATAAGACATACATAGATAAATAATTACCTCTGAAGATGGTCGAGTCTTTCACTGAGTTTACACAAGCACAATGACATTAACAATAATAACAGTCTCGGCGTCTGAACTCCTCTCTCTCTCCTCTCTGATTTGTTCAAGGTTTTTATATACAATTGTATAAAAATACTACTAATTGTTTTAGCAAAGTCATGTACACTCAGGTGATTCAACCTTGTTGAATAATCATTGTTACACTGCAGTAATAATTCTGCAGTAGTTTATCTGATGTTAGTAAATAATATGAATATATCTAAAAAGAAGCCATTCAAATTCCTTACAGCAATGAAATAAATTTAAAGATGTTGCTTTACTAAAATGTAAATTGAATTGGTTTATATTTAATTCATAAGTTTAATAAGGTTATTCTGCCAACAAAACATACACTAAACGTATAAGGGAATACGTGTAATTGATGGATGGACTGGCTTTAAAGCGCGGCTTAAGTTTTTGAACATTGTATATCTCTTTTCCATTAAGGAACTGTCTAAATAAAAATACAATGACATTGTTGATGGTAGATAATGAGAATATACATTCCATGGCAGTAGTTTCTTGTGTAGTGAGGTTGTTTATCCTATTTAAATTACGTGAAACGCTGGGCGATTACACCTATGTTTCTTTCCTCACAAGCAGCTGATAATGGATAACGATTCAACTCTATTTCCAAGTGTATTGCGGGTTGAAAAACATGGGTTATCGTTTACACTTGGAATATATATTACTACAGGTAATCCCGAACGGGTTCGGTCAAAATCTCTGATATGAAGTTACGAGTAAACACTTATTTATAGCCGTGGTCTTTACAATAAGGATTTTCTATATTTTAGCTGAAGGAATACATTCTCACTTGAAAATAAGTGTACATTCGCTCAAAATACCCATTTGCTATTCGGTAGAAAAA
>KZ871703.1:10298-23818 GCA_003456935.1 Machilis hrabei | reverse complement strand
TTACTTCTAATCTAAAAGTAGGTACCGGTTTTCATTTAAAAATGTAATCACACGTAATTAGTTACACTACATTGACTTTGCAGGTTAACCCGCTGAACGACACGTCATATGAAAGGGAAGTAGCATGATTTATTTCAACAGTTATTGGGAAATATTTCTCACAAATAATTGAATCCGCCATCATAAAGTACCGTACTATATATATATATATATATTGTCAGCAATAACTTTAACCTTTTAATAGAATCTTGCAACTGACCCATCCAAAAATCACGAGATGAGCATGAATTCTGGCAGGGATATTAATTACAATGACTTTGGTCATATTAGTGAGCACTTGACGGTTGCTCGCAGTGGTTTGAATAACCACCCGTTCGAGCGGCTAATTGACTCAATGTCTTCGAAGGACATACAACAAGAGGTAGGAAATCTGGCTTAAGAACGAGATACGAAATTCAAAAGATCAACAACTTTATTCTCATGCACACAATGAAGCATCAAAGTTTCTTTCAGAAGAAGAAATAAGATTCTCAATAACAAATGCATTTATCATTTCAAAGCNATCAATATCAAAGCGAGAATAACGGAATCCAGAACTTCGGACAGATAAAGCACAATTTCCGTCTTTCACCAATTTCACTTGCTCACGCTGAGTTCTCGAGTCGTGTAGGCCAAACAATCACCAAACGGCCAACCAGTTACACCCAACCTTCTTTGTTCCAGAATTTTTCGGGCTGGACGACTGCAATTCGGGGTCTCCCTGTAGTTTGTCGACGCCGGGGACGTACGCTCACTCGCTTCACCAGGCAGCTTGCTATTTCTTAAGATTGGCAGACACGTTGACCTGGAAGAGAACGAGCAGAGAAAGCGGCAGTACTTTGTTTNGCAAAAGCTCGACAAAAAAACAATAACCACCATTTATATAAACTGAACAGAGAGTAGAGCAACGTAAAAGTCAAAGTAATAAAGTCTTTGATATTCACTGAAGTTCCAAAACAAAATCAAAAGTTTAATTGCTTCGCTGTAGAATCGGCTCATAAACATGAAACACGCCACAAACATGAAACACGCCACAAACACGTTCTGACGACTTACGGTGAGAAATCTGACTGTTCATGAATTACTAGCAAAATCCTTACGTGAAACCACTTCACAACCATTAATGCAGACCAAAAAGCTCTACTTAAATTTTTAAATCAAGCTCGCAACACCACTCGAGACTTGAACATAATTACTATTTAGTAAATTCAACACTAACTCAGTCATGCCCAATCAATTAACATTATGGGCCAACCTCACCATGCTCGCCTTACTAATAATGAAAACAAGACAACGAAACAACACTCCTTTCTGATACGTACCAAGAGTTCTTCTCCCTCCTTTTCACGAAACACAAGCCTTATATACAATCGTCATCGCTAAACTATTAACACAAAAGGCAAACATAGATAGTAGCGGCGATACAACCTGCGTAACTGATAGGAAAGGGCACAAAATACCAAAACACTCAAGAATCATAAAAAAAAAAACCCACAAAACTGAAAAATGACCCTAACAATATATATATACAGGGTGTTCAAAAACTTCAATTGGAAAATTTGTGAAGTGGTAGGGAACATCAAAATAAGTAAAAATGCACCAGACAACCTAGGGCCTAGACCCAACCGTTAAAGAACTAGAGCCCTTGACATTAGACCAATCACGGTACAACGCGCGAAAGTTTGAATGTTCGCCAACAGAGGCAACGGTGCCAAATCTAACTCGCCGACCTACTATCTCTCATTTAGTGTCCTTTCCAATTACGACCCTGATACGTATAGTCTACTTCTATTCTTTTTATTCGTACCCAGGAATCTTCGTAGCGTAGGTGGTAAAACGTCAGTACAGTAAACGGGTGATTGAGGTTCAATTCGCGCTCTGGGAGTTGAGTTGGTTTTTGTTTTAATTTTTTTTTCTCATTCACGGTGTTTTCCTTTTCTTTCCTCTTTCCGTTTCTTTTCTTTTTGTTTTCATTTTTTCCCTTTTTATTTTCCCTTTTTTTATGTTGGGGCCTGTAATTTTTTGCTTTTATTACGTTTCGTTTAGTGTAATTTTGATATACGCAGAAGTCTGGCAAATAAAATGTATTTAACAAAAATGGGCATGTCCAGGGGTATTATTTCCAGCGAGTGTATTTCTTATCTTTTCTTTGTGCAAAAAATAAACAGTGGATTATTGCTGTCTTGAGATAAGAAGAAACGATTGTGTCTGAAATGAGGAACGTATTTGCATAAGGCACTGTTACAAAACAAACAGTGTTTACTTTATTAGCTTATTGGTGGCGTGGATGTCCCTTCCGAGGTGATTTGTACATATCTTCCTCCTTGATAGCTTAGTTGTGAATTGTGAAAGTGTACAACATGGCACCATTTATGACAGCGGAGCTAGCTGACATGCAGCGGAACGAAATTTGAAGGGTGCACGAAGATGGTATGCTCCACCATTTTCCTAATCGGAGATTACCACCCGCAAAGACTGACCATTTTAAGTGGCCATAAACAGAAATATTAGTGCTGCGCCTAACTACCTATGCGCCTACCAGCCCTGTTCTGTCCTATAACAATCATAAAACCTTTGGACCGATGTCGATAAAATAAACAAATCAATGTGTTTTATACAAAATAAACTAATTCCCGCCTCAGGATCATTTTTAACTGCTGCTTTTTTATTCTTTAGTGTAGTTCCTAAAAATTTTGGTGATTTACCTGTAACTNAAAAATCCAATTACCTGAAAAAAAGAAAGTACAAACAATTCTTAACTTAATCAATACTTTTTTTCGTGGTTACATTTTTCGTTATCTTGCTAAAGATAATGAAGCCTTTTGTGCGATTTATTTATGTAATATGCATATTCGTTGGTTTGAAGCAAAATAAAGAGTTTAATTATTTTTCATAACGTGTGGTTTATGGCTATATATTATCTTGTACTTGCACAATCTCGCTGAAAGAGCGATAATGAGTTACATAGACGAAAAAAATATTGTTATTGGTCTATTTAGGAAAACTAATAATTAGTATCCAAATTTTCATTTTATTGTTAAAAAATAAAATAATGAACAAGAATTACTTCTTTGAGAAACATCAGTAGTTTTTTTTTATCATCAATATCAGTATTTTGTTTCTTTCGTTCAAACCGATTACAATTTTTCCTCATTGATAACAAGCTATACTGAAAACATAAGCCCTCATATTTGTATAACCTCTGACAAAGTATAGCATATTGAGGTTTACAATGACTTACACTAAAGTGTGAATATTACTTACATGGGAAAGGCCAGCACAGAATAATTGAGCTAATAATTCCATTTATTTCTTTCAAAATTAGTGTCCAGGTCGAATTCTAATAATTTAGTTTTACATAATTTATAAAGACAATTTTGATGAAAGTACTGTATGTTTCTATTTTATGTCGCATGGTGCTCGCCTCCTGATCGGGAGGTCCTGGGTTCTAATCCCGGGGCCGGCTCCTAGTCCTGGGTAAAAAGGGCTATCCTACGAGTCTGCCTGTGAAGCACTCCACACTAAGGTAGATCGTAGGCGTGTTCCGGGAGGCACGTTAAAGGCGGGTCCCATCGATAACTGTTCGATGTTAAAGATCCCACCTCTGGCTATGTGTCGGCTGAGTGGCAAAATTCAAAATTCAGTTATCCTGAAGCGTCATTGCGACGCGGATGGGGTCTCCATTAGACCTGAGATGTCATAACAGTGGGACCATAATCCAATAGCAGCAGCAGTTATGTCGCATGAAACTAATTGTTTGATCAAGTAGTTTTAATATGTTTTTATATTTCAGGAATCAGTTTGGTCTACCTTCTGCTTATTGAAAAACTTTTCACGAAAGCAAACACCAATAGTTTTCGAGAATGTACAGTTCCGAAAAGCTACTTTAGTCCCAGCTGAAGGTATGTTGAATATTATGTGTTTTAAAGTATGATATTAATATCAGCTATTACACTTTTTCACCAACTGAATAGATACACATTTACTAACTTATAAGTCATATTTTATCGTAATGATAACAAGAACCACGTGTTTGTACTACTGGAACCAGTTACATTGAAGTACCGGCTCGAAGGTTGTGGTTACTGTGTACTGGTTACTGTGTACTAAGTGGGTGTTCAATTTGTTGTGGACATCGTTAGACATATACAGAGCTTGGAGGCCGTTAGTAATTTGGAGAAAAGGCGAAACACATGGTCCATGATTTCGAGGGGCTGCTTTATCCGTGACAAGATATTGACGCGGGGTCCCGCTGCGGCCGAACGTGAAACATTTTAATGGAGAGGGGGGTCGTGTGATACATCATGTGAAAGGTCTAATCGAGACGAGTAAAACAAAACAAAAAATTATATGCTACGACGCTCATTTTCAAAATGGNGNCCGGTCAAAGTTGGAAATTGAATTTAAAACAAACCTTTATTATTCAGGTTTANGAAGTTGCAGAGAGTAGGGTAGTATCAAATCCAAGAATATCAGCTGCAGCCGAATAAATGACCTCGAAAGATTCATCCTATTTTCTTGTAATTTTATTCGGTTTTAAAAGTTGAATGTACAAAATCAGTCTACAATCTTACCTTTAATTGAGGAGGTGCTCGAATTGAGCCCCATTCGGCTGCAGCTGATATTCTCGGATTTGATACTACCCTACTCTCTGCAACTTACTAAACCTGAATAATAAAGGTTAGTTTTAAATTCAATTTCCAACTTTGACTGGCAGCCATTTTGAAAATGAGCGTTGTAGAGAATATTTTTTAATTTTGATTTACTCGTCTTGATTAGACTTTTCACATGAGGTATCACATGACCCCCCTTTCCATTTAAATTTTTCGCGTTGGGTCACATCCCCTGGTCCCTGCGGGGCCCCGCGTCAATAGCTTGTCATGGATAAAGCAGCCCCTCGAAATCATGGACCACGTGTTTCACCGTTTCTCCAAATTTCTAATGGTTTCCAAACTCTGCATGGGGGGTGAAACTTTACAAACACCCTGTATATCTGCAGTCCTAGATAAAGAGTGTATCTTCATCCGTTCACATTTACGCTTCTTGTTGTTGGTTTAATATCACTGTACTTTTGTCCCATATAAATTCATAACAATTCTATTTTATTTTCTAGGTTACAATAACATACACTAACATGTTAACATCGCGTAATGTGTCACTGTGTCCCATAACTACTTGAAAATACTTTAAAATTTTTGCTTTACATAACTTGTGATCATTTAGTATGTAACACTTGATAAAAAGTAATGGCCAAATATACCTGGAAATCTCAAATGCAAGGAAGTGGAAGTGCTATTTTCACATTAAAACAGATCTTCAAAAAATGGTAAAAACAAAGGTATAAGGTTTGAAGAGTGATGTAGAAGCGATGCTCTACAGAATATACCTACATCACTTTCTTTTTCAGGTTGTTTTTTCGTTAACATATACATAACAAGACAGCGTTTGTGATTTTCTTGTAAATGAAATATATACTTCCATCACGTACTTTAAGAATGTATATATATATTGGCTTTGTATCCCACATAATGTATTTACACAGTACGTCAGACTGATTCAAAACCGTATGATGAATCCACTTTTATAATGTAAATAATAAAGATTAGATTTTTCTAAATTATTACAAATTGTAACANTAAAACTTTAAGTTAGTTATAATACTTAGGAATATATTTTATCAACATAACGGTCAGTACACTTTTTCAGCAATTAGGTCTATCATTTAGGATGCTTATATATATGTTGGATTAGAATAAATTGACCCCATTTATTGCCTGAAAATACTAAACAATATTTTTAAACTCTCAACCCCATTTACCATAAGTGTTTGACTGTTTAAATAAATATCGGAGAAAATAAATTGAAACATTATTTTATACGAGGTTTTACAAAGTATTTAACACAAGTAAAAGTTTGTAAATTTCAAAACTCTAAACTCGCATGCTTTTTAAAGACAAACATATTAATTAGCTGCTGGATTTATATAGGTTAAATATTTTAGCATGCCATTTAAAATACAAGTTATACAAGCGAATATAACGTGTTTATTTTTATCAGCGGTTTAATGTAATAGCCAACTAAAACATAATGTGAAACTTGAAAGTTATACTTCAGACAATATATATAGTATATATACATCCTTTTGCTGTAGCTTTTTTGAAGTTCTTCATATTACATGTATATTTATTAGAAAGGCAAGATAGATAATATTTATTTCCTGCAAAACGTGAACAAAATATCGGACAACAGCATTGTTTCCAGAGTTGTTCAAATTTATAGTAATGTGGAGATACATAACTTAATGGTCAGTCTGCAGAGAATACATATTTTCGCAGCTTATTTGAGCGGTAGCTGTGACTCTGATATATAAATATATTAGGCCACAGTTTTACTTTCATTAGATACACAGCAGGCAATTAGTGATTTATGCAGATGATACTGTTTCTATTATTAATTTTGGTATAGTGTAGAAGTGCAAATTATAGTGGTACATATGTTACACCAGTCAGCATGACGCTTAAAACACAGTAACTTTTTCTTTACAAGTCCCTTTCTACACGATTTATAATTTCAATTCATCGTTAAAAATGACAGGTGATAGTCAAAGTATTAACCGTTTACCTTACTTAAAGGAACCACCGATTTCAGTAAAGAAATGATGTGGTACACATCTGCGTGTATCTTTCCAGACTTATACGCTCTACTCCTTTTGCCCCTACGGATACATGATATGCTTTGATATTTCTCGGGGGCTAGCTGCACACGATTTATCTTAAAACTCAGCATTACTGAGCTCCGAAACTTGGTACAATTGTCTCCAGTGTAATCAAAACAACTTTATTTACTTAGTTCTCATTAAATCAAAATTTATTCTGCATAACATTTATAATTATATTGGTACATTTAAGACTATATTGATACGACATTAATTACCACACACTCTCCCTCTCTTCTTCTCTTGCGCATGTGGTTTGGCATTAAGCATTGATTTTTTATTAACAGCATCCAATCATGGTTCTTGTATACTAATTNCCTTAACGAGGTGTTCCAAACCATCTAATCTCTTAAGTGTGTAATTTCATTTTGTTTTTTCCCCTTTCATATTACTCTTATCATTTTCATTATTAATCAAGTTTATTGCTATTTTTTATTTTTAACATTTGACTACACAACTCTATCTACTTCTGTTCAAACAAATACAAAAGCTAGGTTGTTACTTATACTTAAAGCAGCTGCTTTCACGTTTTGCTTTTGTCGTCATTATATATTTGAGAATGCACTAGCAGATTATACCTATTTATAACATAACTATTTTTTATAACATAAATATTTTTCGTTCTCTGTACTTAACCTAGGTTAATGCACAAATTATATGGACAAATTTTAATACATCATATTATACATTTAAATATGACTACATTTTGAGGCTAAATGCGTGGAACGTTCAAAATGTTACCGGACTGATGTGCTACGGTCAAACAAGTTTGCGGTACGGACGTTTAANTATGCAGTTAGTCAGAGTCAACTTTCGTATGCATGCGTGTAAGATGTAAACCATGTACATTGCGCCATCCATTTTCCATAGGTCATNNTGTGCACATGGTGGAATGTCGCAATTTGAGTAGTGTACTAACATCAAATTCATGTGCCGACCTGCTTGATCTAGTGGTTAGCATAGCGCACTCTGGCCCGGTAGGTTGGGGGTTTGAATCCCATGTAAGACATGGATGTTTGTGATGCCCATTTATATTCATTAATGTAATAAAAATGTCGATAAGCTATTAAAAATCACCCATCAACATCATCAAATTCATGTTTTAACTTGTAAAAAGTGCAAAAGAAACTTTGCAGGCATAACAGTCTGCTTACGGAAACACTAACACTGAATTCGGGAAACTTTTTGAATGCCCCACGCAGAATATAATATCAAGGAGCAATTTTTTTTCAAATAGGGTTTTAATTGGTTTCTGGTTTAAAAAGTATACATTTACTGTATATGCGAACTCAATTTGCTATGTAATGTCCAGCTATTCATGGTTTTAGAGAAATCAATGATCAGACACTATGGCATGATGATACATCACATATCATTGCATCCGTACGGAATTTTACAATTTTAACTTAAAAGAAAACTACAATCTAAATTAAACGTTTCATAAAAGTAAAATATATATTGTTGTAATGTCCAGTACAGTAGCTAATGCTTTCACATACCTTATCAGTGCCTGATAAAGCTCTTTAAGTTGCTAAGTTTATATAAGATACTGCTAATGAGTCATCTTAGACTCNGACAATATTTTGTGTCGTCTGTGTTGTAAAATCAGAGTTGAAAAGGAGAGATTTCAACTCTATCTAGCCACCCTAAAACTGTAATATTACTTTATTTCAGGTACATCCAATTTAGTTATAAATTATTCAGAGGATTTACAGACATTTGAAATATGTGAAGGCGATGTCGTTGTTACTTCCGGAAACTTCTACATCCCTGATGACATTGATTCAGAAATGCTTGGATTGGAAGATCCTCAGGTGACGGAAGCATCAGAAAATGACGTCATCCTCAACACTGATGACGTTTACAAAGAACTGCGTCTCCGCGGATACAATTACTCAGGATTGTTTCAAGGAATGAAGGAGCTGAATGAAACGGGTAAATTTATTTATTTACTTTTAAATTTTTATNCTGTAGTAACAATTTGTATTTTTGCATGAGTTAACATCACTAAAATAGTTGTATACAATTTTGCTGAACACATTAAGGACGTAAATGTTTCGTTCAGTTTGAAAATCTACAATCACACTTAAAGAAAGTTTTAAACAGAATTTATAATTTCTGTTAATATTTCCAACTGCTAATTTATGAACTAGAATGTGTATGATATATGCATTAGTTACTTCTATTCCACTTGAAAATGCGCATAACAATTTTTTTCTGACGATTTTACGCTTGAAGTCACTTAAATTATGTTAATGTCGCAGGCCATTTAAGTATTATAATATTTATTGCATTTGTCTACTTTTTTTGGGTTCTGAGTGGTGACTACACCACCAAAATTATTATGAGTATTATCAGAATATTCATTATTTGTGGCCAACTTGGATTTCTTCATCTGTCATGGCAGTTTTATTATAGCTGTTCTCTGATGGAACATATTCATCAGATTCTGAATTAAAACTAAGCAAAGACTTATCCTTATCATTACTGTCCGAATTTTTGTTAGGTATAGAGCCATACAATTTTTAGAAGCAATGTATCGTCCTACTCCTTTAAATTTATATGTATATATAAATTTACAAATGTTGGGAAGATGTTGGACCCATCAAAACAATGAAAAAAGTATATGTGAACATCTGTCCGGAAATGCTTCCTTTCTGAGTTATAGGTCTATTTGTATTACCAAAATTACAATGGAAAATACTGCAGGGATAAATTTTCATGTAAACTAACGTAGACCTACACATTTTAATTTATTAAAGACAGGGTGTGTTATGAATACGTAGACGTTACAAACGTCTGGGGTTTGTAGGGGGGTTAGAGGGAATCACTTTTGTTCAATGAACTCACGGCCTGAAACTTTATGTTATGTTTTTATTTTATTTGTTATTTAANTTTATTTGTTAGGTTTATTATTGTATTTTTATTTCTTACCTTTTTACAATAAGTGCTGAAATTAACGACTTCCAACTTTGTTGCAAAGATTGCATCGACGCAGCATGTTTTTATGCACCCTTTGGAAGATACCTGACGTGTTTTCGATTGTGTAAGCTGCAGCTCTAACTCTTTCAACCAGATCTTCCTACGACTCCACTGGCATTGTGTAGACTTGCGTTTTCATGTGGCCCCAAAAGAAAAAAAATCAAGGGGTGTCAAATCTGGTGATCCTACTGGCCAAGCGACAGGACCTCCTCTGCCAATCCAACGGTCTCCGAATTTCCCATTAAGGTGGTCCCGAATGGCGAGTCCGAAATGGGCCGGTTCTCCATCGTGTTGTAGCCACATATGACGCCTTAGTGCAAGTGCACATCATCTAGGAGGATAGGCAGTGTCTCCCTTAGAAATGTGAGATAAATGNCCGCATTGAGGTGGGGTGGCAACATGTATGGTCCAATCAGATAATCACCGATTACCCCAGCCCATACGTTAACGCTGAAGTGCACCTGGTAACCTCGGATAAACGTACTGTGAGGATTCTCGTCAGCAAACACATGACTGTTCCTCGAGTTGTAAATTCCATCCCTGGTAAATGTGGCNTCGACAGTGAAGAGGACGAAGTAAGGAAAATGAGGATTCATTACACAGCATCGTAAAAAAACGACAGATTTGTAAACGGGGCACATAGTCTGCAGGGCCTATGGCTTGCACCTTTAGGGGATGGTAAGGGTAGAGCTGCTGCTCGTGCAGTATGCGCCATATGCTGCTGCTACTGACATACATGTCGTGGGCGATGGCTCTTGTGCTATTGGACGGTTTATTGAACAACCAATCCAGCACTTNCTCTTCAAAACTTGGTATGCGCAATGTCCGGTGTGCTCCAAAGTCGCGTTTTCGTACACGGACAGAGCCGGTGTCACGCAGCCGCTGGAAAGCTCGTGCAAACAATGTGGGGGCTGGGATTCGTCTGTCAGGAAATCGCTCCTCGTACAACCTGCNAGCGGCCCTGCAATTTCCCTCTGCCATTCCGTAAACAAAAACCATGTCCGAATACTCTTCCGCCATTACTACTGTTTGTGAATGTAGTGACAGCACGGTAGAATGAACTGAAATGANGACAAGATCGCAGCGCACGGCATAGTAAAACTGATAAGTGATGTGTTGATCAGGTGATGTGTCGTCTACTGGCCAATGGAAAGGCCACCTGATGGCAATGATTTGTGTAGCGGCAAATTACCAGTATGCAATTAGTTGCCTACCTGTGAGGCGTTTGTACTTCAGCGTATAACGCCCGTAACGACAACTGGTTGCGTTTAAGACCGTGGGTTTATTGAACAAAAGTGATCCCCTCTGACCTCCTTACAAGACCCAGACGTTTTTAACGTCTACGTATTCATAACACACCCTGTCTTTCATAAATCAAAACGTGTAGGCATACGTTACTTAACGTGCTAATCTAACCCTGCAGTATTTTCNAGTGTAATTTTGGTAAAACAAATAGGCCTGTAACTCAGAAAGGGGGCATTTTCGGACAGATNTTCACATNNNCTTTTTTCATTGTTTTGATGTGTCTCCAACGTCCTCCCAACGTTTGTAACACTTATTCTGAAACACCTTGTGTGTATATATATGTACAGTGTAGGACTTTGATGGTTACCGTCCTCGAAAAGCATTGCAATTAGAATGCGAGTCTATGTGCACATCCACCCACCCTCCTCCCCTCTGACTGTCTATCCATGAAATAGAAGAAAGGATTCTGTCCTAAATACGTAAAGTCTGTATAAGTAGTGTAGTAGTCAAGCAGTCGGGCTTCCATTCTTAAAGTCCCGGGTTCAAATCCTGCGTTGCAGATTGCTGAATAGTTCATTAAATATGGTTTATTTTGAAATCGACAGTTAGCATAGGCAATTATGATTTATTTGTTGCATTGAAAAGGTGGTAAAAAAATATCGCAAATATTTATGAAATATAATTCACACAATTTATGAAACTGTAATACATATTAAAAAAACAAAACAAATTCCCATGGTAGGTAACTGTAATTAAAAATTATTAATAAACATGGTGTGTTTAGTTTTGGTGGTAATTAGTTTGTGTTGTAGAGCTTTAGCAGCATAGACCATTAGTTCTTGAGCCACCATCGGGATCGAACCTGGGACCACTTGAACCGACTTACAAGAGTGGAATCACTACTGCATTAGAAGCTCTGTTTGTTGGTCATTACTCCACCCTCCGTCTGTGGTAGTGTATACTGCTAGCACATCAAGAAATACTTACTATAGATTATGACATCTGTTAAACTGATAATGTTCCCATAACAATGGACTAAGCCATATATTGTATGCCATCCTCATGAGCACATTAATAGAAGACATATCGATATGGAAACAACGGTGTCGTGTATTGTAAAGAGTGGATACAATTTGAAGGGCAAAAATAAAGTGAACACGCCAATGGGTTTCGCCAACCTATTTGGGATAGTGGTTAGCACAGCGCGCCCTGGAACGAGAGGTTGTGGGTTCGAATCTCGCTTAAAGCATGGATGTTTGTGCTATCTTATATATACATGTGTGTTGTTCATAGAATTAAGTTCACCTTCATTAATCACCATAAAATTTGTTCATCATCCCTAATGACCCATAGTGTGTCGACGGGACGTAAAACACCATATCATCATCATCATCATCATCATCCAATGGGTTGCGAGTTTGTAAAGCGTAACTGCAAAATTGTGCTTTTTTGTGAGTAAAGTAACGAGAAATCAAAATTGTCCTTGTTTGCGAGTAAAGTAATGAGAAACCAAAATTTTTAATTTTTTCCAATTAATCTAAAGAAAAACCACCGTTTGTTGCTATTAAAGCAAAGACAAATTAAATTTTTTTTTTCATATTTTCTAATAGTTAATCCACCATCCTGCTTTGTCTATCACTTGATTTAAGCGTCGAGGCACAGACCTAACAAGGGAAGCACACAAACCTCTTATCACGTCGTAAATTGTCCCATACAGCGTAAGCATGTGCAATGATATTCTGTCTTCTACTTTCATGAGCAGGCCTTTGAACTATTAAACTACAAGTTCTCTACAGGGTTAAGGTCTGGAGATTTACGAGGCCAGTTGATAGGTTGCACTTCAGGATGTTCGGCGAACCATGCACAAGATACTCGCTATGTGTGCANGGCGCTGTTGCCCTAGACAAACTTGATGATTGGCATGTCCGCAGGAGAATACATTGATCNTATGCTAAGGATCAGGACTTGCTTCAACACACTTACATACTCTGCTGAGTTCATTCTCGTTGAGACTTCCACGAGTTNCCCAACACATGCAGAAGTCATCCATCCCCAAGAGGCAACGCTGATTCTACCACTCCTCTCATTATGAAGGGCGTATTTGGGATCCAACCTATTACCTGCTGGTCTCCAAACAAACCACCGTCCATCGTCTGCGGAGCAAAACACTTGCTCATCCATCCAAACAGTCAAGTCCAATTCTTCCTGTAGCACAACCAGGTTATGAAGTGCGAATCCCACTCTTTGTTCACGATGTTGTTTTAAAACGAGTTTCCTCGTCGGCTTGTTGCAGTGTATACCTTGTGCCTNAAGACATCTCCCGACCGTCCTGGGATGAATGTCCAGTCCAATGGTGTTTATGACAGAAGACGAGGGCTGAAACGGGGTTTTGTCCATTGTCTGCGCTATGACATCGTCCTGGGCTTCAGCTGTTTTCCGCACTCCATGATTTCTTTTCCTATGGTCCTCCAAACCATCTTCTCCTGAAACCTCCTGATCCAGTGCCTAACAGTCTTGTCGGTGCAATGTAGAGCGTTAA
>KZ871702.1:43725-61660 GCA_003456935.1 Machilis hrabei | reverse complement strand
CGCTATGCAGTGCTACCACAATAATTTGGAAAGGACTCTGTTTTAAAAGTCTCACTTTTTGTTTCCACGGGTGTACATATTTTTCATATAACGTATATTTTATTTATCATATTTTATTGATATAATGTTTGCATATTGGTGTTAAATAGTCTGCCTATAGGTATAGTTATTTGCAAGACATTTCATGTTTATACGATGTTAAGTTAATGTGCATAACAGAACNTTTTATTTGTCATCTTTACAGGCAGTGAAATTGGTCATTGCGTAATGTTTGGTGCAAGTGGATGGATATTACTAAACTACGGATGGGAAGCCATGTTCTATATTCCAGGAGTCATTGCTGTCCTTTGGGGGTTTCTGTGGATATATCTGGTGTATCGACCAACTTGCGGTGGTTGCTGCATGAGATCTAATAGGCTTTCAGAGGAAAATAGCTATACCGAAGAAGTTCCAGATGATATATTTAAACAGGTATAGACTACTATTATTTATGTAAATGTAGAGCTACCTACAATTAAAAGTACGATCCAGTGTTCAATAATAGCAAATAATTTCTCATGTCTAAGATACACATTGCGTACTAGCACAATACTGCAGAAGTATAGATATCATGTTATCAATGGGAAATTAAATTTAATTGTTGTACAAAGTATAACATTCATTCGTAAATTTGTGTGCTACTTTGGCAGATACGTGATTTTTTAAAATTTAAATTAGGGATTTCAAGGTAATCTGCTTTAAGATGTCGATAATTACACTGCACAGACTACAAACGACGTTTAAGTCAACTTACCCGCCCTTTGAAGGCCCAAGTTGCACTTCTTGTGTGGTTGTTAATACTANNTAATACTTGGTATACATACTAATTATATGCCTACCAGATGGACTGCCACATAATGTGTAATTGAATTTGATTTTTAGTGCACTTACTCTCCTGAACATTTTATCAACCTGCTGATTTTTTATAAACAGTGAGCATTTTAACACATTTAACTTAAGCATTGTGTTCTCTTTCAATAGTTTCCTGCAGTACCATTTGGAATGATTCTTTCCTCAAAGTCGACGTGGGCCTTACTTCTAATGAGTCTTGGTCTCAGTTGGATTGATGTTGTGTTAATAGTAGAAGGTCCGACATTCCTCCATGAGCATATCGGACTGGCTGCAAAAACGGTACGTACAGCGTAGTAGTTTTCTGTTGACTTATATGCAATAATAGAAGGTTTAACATTCGAATAGGCCTATGCATTTACTGAGGTGCACCACTTATCTCGCAAAGCTTGGCTTATTGAGGGGGCGTTGCTAATTAGNTTTTTGTTGTTGTTGCAAGTCGAGATTAACGATTGTAATTAGATTGTAGTTAGACTTTTATACAACTATTATGCCTTTTGTATGCAAAGTGCTAATTTTATTCTTGTTCTCTTTTTTTCTTACAATGGAACCTCTTTTGCTGCTACAAACGAAACCCGTTGAGNGTGTGATTTTCTGAAAGGCTATACGATATTCTATCCATTATCATAGTATAAACCGCTGATGGACTAATTAGTAAAAGTTATTAATTACTTAAGGTTTTGTGTGAAGCTGTTGTATCATAAATACACATTCAATTTAAAGCAACTCCTTAGCTCAGTTGGTTGAGNGCCGTAGCCTACGTGTGTGTAATGCATTATACAAACAGTGGATCGAATCTTCTGATGGGATTTTTTTAAAAATAAAGTAGTGCAGTTAGTGAAAGTATTTTTACACATGTTAAAATATATTCGGAATGCTTTTAAAATGTTCAATATNGTGACTATCATTCNAGTGCTTTTGTTATTGGTTGAGAAAAAATATTTAAAGCAACTGAAAACGAGGAAAAAAATGTCCGAATATTGCTGAAACATATTGAATTTCTGCTTTTATTTTCCGATGACTTTGAATATGAATGTAATCTGGGCACAAATAGGTGGCACTGTTACACCAACACTTACCATCTGCGTGAAAAGTGATTGAACTCACCTCTGCGTACACACACCTACTAAAGTTCACACAGCGTTACAGAAAACATTAAAAAAACACATTACAAATATACTTTAATATGTGTAAAAATACTTTCTATAACATCATTACTTTATTAAAAAAAATAATCCCATCATAAGATTCGACCCACTCTTTGTATAACTCATTCCACACATGTTTGGCGCTCTACCAACCGAGCCAAGGAGTTGCTTTAGTCCAAATGCGTATTTATGGTAAAACAGCTTCACACAAAACCTTAAAGCATTAATAACGTTTATTAATTAATCCATCAGCAGTTTATATTATCATGAATGGATATAAAATCGTGTCGCGTTTCCGTAAATCACACACTCGACGGGTTTCGTTTGTAGCAGCAAAAGAGGTTCCCTTGTTAGATTTGATAAGAGAGCTTTCTATATCACTTTAGTACGGTTAGCCCACAAGAACCGCAACTGCCACGAATTGTTCTTTTTCATCGTTAATGGTATTGCTAAACCCGTTCCTTTCGGCTAACTGATAAGCCATTCTTTTGACATTATATCTGACTTTTCCGTAAAGTTTACTATCAATAACA
The DNA here is from genome assembly GCA_003456935.1 of Machilis hrabei. NCBI lineage: Eukaryota > Metazoa > Arthropoda > Insecta > Archaeognatha > Machilidae > Machilis > Machilis hrabei. The sequence continues at coordinate 59,091 of KZ871702.1, read as the reverse complement.
AGAAGATATGTGACCACTTCTTGTTCCAAATCAAGTGGAAGAATTGGCAGTCTTTCCAATTTTATCGTAGCTATTTTAACGGGAGTTTTATTCACATCAGATGTAAGAGTGTGCAGTACTGATGTTGGCAGTTTGAAGTATATGAAGGTCTCCATTAGTTTCAGTTGCTGTTCCGGACTGCATACTTGCATTTTTGTCCCAAGTTTTCTTTTTCCCCGTGGGNAAGTCTACGTTTCTACTTTGGCGTATTTCTGGCAGTCAACACGTATGGGGAAAGGTATCTTGTAATACGGGAATTACAATACACGAATCCCCATTATACCAACATTTCCATGTTTGCAGGTAACCTAAAACATTTTGGGTCATGACTTGCTATTGGGTTATCTTAAAAATCTAGTTTTAGAAAGCGTTATGTGATACATTAGTCGACTTTGTTCTATCTCACACTTAAAGATAAGAAAATTGACCTGATTTCCTGCCTTGTAAAAGTTTTGTAATGCGTGAAAAACCGTAATATGCACTTTATCGTCTCTCGTTTAACTGAGGTAGTATGTAAAACGGAGAAAGAGGAAAGAAAACTATTGTATTACTTCTACTTAGACGGCCGAGCTCTAGATCAGGTGTTGTGGTGGGTTCGAATCCCTTGCAAGTCATGGATGATTCATTAATCAAAGCAAACTATGTTCNTNGACGTTTAAGGGCCCATCAGGTGTCGATATAAAACTCCACATACTATCATCCACTGAGATGCAGGTGGATAATGCTTGTTTGTCGAATGTTATAGCGATTCCTGTATTACAACCTTCTCCCGTATTACTACCATCCGTCTCTTCGACCCAATGAGAGACAATATTTTTAAACTCATACTTATGCCCGGTCTACAATGAGACTTGACTTAAAGAGACTCAGACAGACTTGCCTCTTCCCCAAAACTGGTGATCCACGATGGTGTCATAAGACTTAAGGCTTCACCCAATGAGAATAGAGAAGATGTTCGTTAGGGTGTATCGAAAAAAAAAAACTTTTTTTGCAAATCTTGAACTCCTGGGTGCCATTGGTGACACCGACTTCCCGTGATTTTTTTCAGAATTTTTCAGTAGGATTCTGAGGTTCCGAATCGACTTTGAAATTTTGCTTCGGTGAGGGTAGGCAACACGCACAACATTATCGGGAAAATTCCATTTTTATGTAATTTAAAGGATTATTTTTTAGTCATCCAGACATATTTTGATTCGGTGTGAGAACGGACAGTTCACACAAGCATTTCTGGATGCACTGACTTTTTCTAAACGAACATACGCCCCTTTTTCGTGTCGTAATGTTANAAATTACTTCTTCCCTTGACTGTATTTTGGCTCGTATGTAGCCATCCTGCGCGTCTTCGCCGTATANAACTCCAGCAGNTTCGGTTACTAGTTNAACCATCCTTTCGACCCCTTNGGTGTGGCACGGAAACGACGGACACATCTCACGTCCAAAAGNAGCACTTTTTATATTTGCGTCGATGTCATCTGGAGACGGGTGTTTGGTAAGAGAAGGTTCTGTTACTGGGAAGGTCATCCAGTCTATCATCTCAAAGTATTGTTCTGATTCAAATCTCACTGTTGGCAGAAGAAATTCGTGTAGTACTTTCTTCTTAAAAGTCCTTGATTTTTATTTTTCTCCATCCCAGTGTTCTAATGTCTGCGCTGGTATCAGTGATCATCGCCAGGAAGAGATTTTCGGGATGTGCGAAAAAGGCAATAATTTGAATGTCCTTTTCCACAACTTCTCTCGTGTTGGGTGGCAGGTAGCATGATGTCTGAATCCGTTTCCAGAGGTGTCTTGGACATTCATATATGTAAGGGGACGATTTAATTGAAAACCAGATGGGTGCATATACTTTTGTAATGTACTCTGCCAACATCAACCACTCCTGAGATGGTTCTTGAGTGCACAAATAAAGCCGAAGAATTCTGGAAGCTGTAGTGAGCCATCGCGATTGAACCACAGGTCCTGGCTTTTTTCGCGAAATTCTAAGCGAGCACCANCCACTAGAAATTGCAATGCAAATATCCAACAGATATTGTTGATCTGAACTCAAGTCCGTAAAATGTTCCATACCGTTCACCCAGTCAAATGGAATTGGTTCAAATTCACTGCACACGGGNATTTATTCACAATTTAAAATTGACTGTCCAATGGGTCCGNAGTTTGTTTTCGGTCCTTTAGTTGGTCCATCTAAAAGCCGCATTAGATGCCGAAGAGGTAGTTCATTTAAGCTTAACAAGCACACCATTGATGGACACTTCGATCAACCGCATGACTCCATTTTTCCTTCCGGTGTTTACTGCAGTGCCATCACTGCCTAATACTACTAGGTGGGATACNTCAAATTCCCTTTTGATATGAGAGAGCATACTCTTGGCAATATCTTGAGCATGACCCAATTTCGGCAATACGTGGCCACTGTACTTTGTCCCAGGCTCTTTTATGAAACAAATATGTTTCTCGTTCTGTTCACTAAGATAGTAACGATCTCCTTTTCTTGTCCTTACTAATGTGCAATCTTTCAGCACGTCAAACTAGAGTCCAAGGTTTGCCGTTTCTTTAGAGGCAGAGTCAGTCTGCAGTTTTTCTCGAACTTTTGCATTTCCCTGGCTATTTTGCTTTTATCAACTATGGATTCTGGGTTTTCCGGAGAAACGACCCCAACATCTTCTAACGCAGCAGTAACAAGTAAGGCNACATTTTGTCTGGACGTTTCTGTTCTGAAGGTGGCAGAAGCCACATTTTCTAAATATATACGAGCTTGTCCGGGTCCAAATGCTGAAGAGGTTGATAGTTGAGGTTCAAAATCAGACTCNGTACTGCTTGACTCGACTTTATCGGTCGATGAATTTTCACTGGACGATTCCTTCGATGTTCCCTGCCTTTTTAAACGTTTGCGGATAGGGTAATCGGTTTCCTCTCTCTTCCTCGGGCTCTTCTTTCTTGCTTGCATCTTTTGTCTTTTTTGGGTAGTTTCCCTATCTACACTTCTAATTTTCATTTTCCGCTGGTCCAGTAAAAACGGGTACTCTTCTTTTGTCACTTTCTTATTTTTAGCACATTTGCATTGTTCAACGGGATTGGGGCACTTGCAACTTCAAATATAAAAAAGTAGCCTCTACGACTCTTCAATAAAATTTTCTTCCTTCTCCTGCTGAGTGGAGCTACGACGTGTCGATGATTTCAANATTTTCTGTGATTTTCCGTGCTAGTTTTTAATCCTCGCAATAACTTGTTGCACACTAATCAGCGGCAGGGACGCTTTCATCCAAATCTCCATCACCTTTTCTGCTGTCNCCTTCACCAATTCACNGACTGCAGAATCCTTTTTGGATACGTCCTTCATTAGTTTCCTCTCCCAGTTAAAATGGCGCCTAACGTCCCAGTAAGTTGGTAAACAAATGCCTTTAAATTCTTTTGGAGTGCCGAAGAGCTCGTGTTTAACCATCCCACGTAGAACACTCATTTTTCACCACTTTTCGCGTCAACACACCACACACTACTGCCAAAAAACACAAACGAATGCGCACGGAATATGTCAGACAACCATCCATCACCGTTTGCTGATGCCATCTGACGAAAAAATACACCCCACCTACCGTTCCAAACCGCCCTGCCTACCTCTTCCCTGTTGCCACGTTGCATTACGCCTTCACTCCTACGCTAGTATTCAAACAAAGAAGACACCCAAAACGCAATTCGTGGAATAGACGTTCGTTCATTTAGATGCAATGCAGCTAGAAAGACTTGTGTAAATTGTTCTTTCTCATACCGAATAAAAATGTGTCCGGATAATAAAAAAATATTCCTTAAAATTCCATAAAAATGGCATTTTCCCGAAAATGTTGTGCGTGTTGCCTACCCCACCGAAACAAAAATTTCAAAGTTGATTCGGAACCTCAGAACCCTACTGAAAAAAAAAATCAAAAAAAAATCACAGGAATTCGTTGCCACCAATCGCACCTTTTGAGCACCCAGGAGTTCGAAATATGCAAACAAAGTTTTTTTCGATACACCCTAATGTTCGTGTACTTTCCATTTTCTCCACTAGGTGCACGCGGTGTTTTTGTTTTGTTTGAAAATAATTGAAGCTGATTGGCCAGACCTTAGCTGACTTGCCCAAGAGATGGGAGATGACCATCTCCGAAAAGTCAGGCTGTCCTCGAATGAAAGTCTCACTTAAGTCTCGTTGTAGACCGGGCACTAATACTTTATATACTGAATAGCTAGTCTTTTTTGATGTAGCGTACTGTTTATTGTTAAAGACCAAACAGCGTTGCCAACTAGCATTGTAATGGGTACACTGATGACGCTGAGTTAGTATAAATATAAAATATAAGGTAACGTCATAATTTTAAGGTCAGATAGCATTGCTCAATTCCCCCAAAGAAAAAATTTGTTGGAAGCGGACCCGGTTAGCACATAACAAGAATCAGATTTGAGCGCTTTTGCCAAAATATGGATTGTGCGGTTCAGCGGGCTAACTCTGTAGGTTTCCAGTTTCATCAACTGAGATAAAGGGTTGTGATTTAATTATTATCTCCCGCAGTAACTAGGCATTTTTTGTCGACGTTTCCATTAATTACACTGTTTACCCAGGCAATCTCGGTAATTCGTGTAAATGAATTAATGATTGATTGACTAACTAACCACTAACGGACAGATAGATATAAGTATAATGAAACTTCAGACAATGTTGACTACTCGAATTACGTGCTCTCATTACTGAAAGCTGTTATTACAAATAAACAAACAATAATATTATAGCTGAAGTAATACGACTGTGATTTAGGCATGTTACGGGATTGTATTTCCTGTGACATGATGACTCATTTATTAAAAATAAAAGTTCATTAAGTGCGTAATTTGCGTTTACCTTAAAATAGCTCCGTTTTTCAGTTTAACATAAATTACGAACGTTATGGACTTATGTTTTTTTAAACTCTGCACCATCGTGTCACGGGGAATGAAACAGTGTATTTATTACCTTCCTAATTTGTACCTCTGTAGGGCAATTGTGATTACAAAAGTAATAGAACCCATGGCTCTTAAAGCTAAAAACGACGTGCCTCATTCTATGTAATTAAAATGTGTATTGTTCTGTAATTACGAGGGGCAGTCAAATGAAAAGGTTCCGACGGTTGCAGCGGAGAGGCTCGGTTTGTGTCTGTACAATAGAGGGCAGCATTTTGTTGCTTGATGTATGAGTCATCATGCAAATGTGTATCGTTACCACCCGGTCACATGATTTTGAGTAGGAGAACACGTATAAAGAGGTCCGTCTGTCATGCTTCCATCATTATGACAGTGCCTGGGTCTCCTACAGACTCTGTATATGCGCTTGCAGCAATCATGCCACTCAAGACATTAATACAACAAAATCTATCTACTTACATCACCAACCTTCATACAAACTTTCCACACTTACCCATTTTTAATAACCTAGAATGGACGAGGATACATCACGCAACGAATTCCACAGCAATAAAAAGCAACAATGCTTTGGCTACACATTTTAATGAAACGTTAGGACAACGTAGTGCCCACTTCTTAGATATTGATCCCTATAAGTCCATCGATCCCAGTACCATACCCAACATTACGGTAACGTTGAACATACCAAATCTCAACAAAAAGTCACAGCGCATGACCGCCCACAATCAACAAACGTTTCAGCATTTAAATAGCACCTATCCAAACCACCTACATATATACACAGACGCTTCCAGAGAACCCTCAACTGGAAACTCAGCATTAGCATTTGCCATACCATCCATCATTTTTCTTCATTCACAATATATCGGCCACACCACGAGCAGCACTTCAGCACAACTTATTGCTATATCGGAAGCCCTCATTTGGCTGAAAACGCATAATAATCATAACCCCGCTGTAATTCTCACAGATAGCCGATCATCGCTCTTTATCCTATGGGACATATATATAATAACTATCATGCTCAAAGCACGATAGACATAATCGTCACCAGCCTCAAGTATTTAAAAAATAACTCGGTGCTTCCCAGGTTTCAATGGATTCCGGGCTACACCGGTATAGTAGACAACTCTCTTGCCGATCATCTTTCACGGGATTTTCTATCATTAGATAACGATCTCACACCAGGTTTATTATACCCGTCCAAACAAAATATCAGCAACTTCTACAAACATGAACACACTAACGTCTTGCATAATAACTGGCAAAACCCTGACAATAACAAATCAAGACACCTAAAATTCCTACCAAAACCAGATACCAAATATACATACGAGTTCGCAAATCGAGAAGTGCAATGCTTCATACACAGAGTGATGATAGGCAGAGCACTTACCAACTCCACACTCTCTTAATTTCAAATTTTACAGTCGCCAAACTGTGTTCAATGTAACAAACCTGACACTGTACTACATAAATTGGATCATTGCACCAAATACCATGCCATTCGTAAGCATTATCTTTCCCTAACAAACGTTCAACACCTCAATATCAACATAGCTTCAGACAGTCTTAAACACAAACACGTTATCAAACTAGGCAATCTGTTGTATCGAAACTTTCAAACAGCCTTCCTTGTCAGTCATACACCATAAGCAAAAAAAAAAAAAAACTCTTCTTCACCAATAATCAACCTCAATAAGGACACATCAAGGCTCCACACCAGGCCCTATTCAAAACTAATGGCTCCTCCATTCTTCTTTGCCAAACCACCCAGGCGCCTAGGCCACAACATCTGCGCCAAATTATTCCAGCCCAAAACAAACCTGAACGGCTTTTCCACTCCTTCTAGTAAGAATACCTCTACATCAATTTCAAATCTTGCATAAACATCCACATCTAACAACAATCTATCCTTTCTACCCAAAGAAAGGAAAAAAAACAGTGAATGACGAAAACGAAGGAAAAAATACAAAATTAAAAAAATGAATAAATCAAATGATGAAAAACAAAATTATAATGACCAAAATATATATTCTATCTTCTATTATTTTTCTGTATACGTGTCCAAGCTAATAGATAAAGAAACCTGTAGAGATTTATTGAATCATTCACGTATGCAAACCTTTTCTTTTTACTTAACTTAGTTCCGTCCAGTATACGGTAATAACGTTAACGTAGTCATGGCGTTTCAATTGGAAAATTCCACTGTGGAAGAACAGAGGCATGTGATAAGATTCATAACTGCAGAAGGCAACACACCTATTGCAATTTTCCAACGCACGTCCAACGGTTATGGTCAAGACTGAAAAAGTGGTGTGCGGGGTTCCGTGGAGACCGTGAAAGTGTGGCCGATGATGCATGACCCGGTCAGACAAACGTTATAATCACTCCCCCGTGCGACTTCCATTTGTTTGACCACCTTAAAAAAACACCTGAAGGGTCATAGGTTCGCTTCGGACGACGACGTCAAAGATACTGTGACGGATTGGTAGCTGTCACAGCTCAAGGACTTTTATCAACAGGACATACATCGCCTTCCTCAACAATGGCGCTTTCTTTTAAGGTAGGAACAATACGTCAACATCTGCACCTCTCGGCACCTTTTCATTTGACTGCCCCTCATACGTTCTGTGTGAACTTTCTGAAGATGCTGATGAAAACACAACAACATTAAATGGTTTATGCCATTCGGTTTTGTTCTTTTGAGTGTTCGTATTATCTGTACCATTTATCGTAATATTCGCTCCTAAATGTAAACCAGATCTGTTTAATAGTGTAATCACTTCTATTAATGGCTATGGCAATCATTCGCCTTATTTTTTATTTGAGTGTTGTTTCGCTGAGTTGATTCACCCAACACAGTAATGATGCGTCTTTACGTTATTGACTTCAGACAAAGATTGACAGCCAGGATTCCACCGAGTTTCCTCGTCTTTCATCTAAAAAGCGCACGGCTGTACTATCTTCACTGCAATGGCTACAAGTGCTCATAGTACGACAGATGGCGGATAACAGCTAGGAAAAAATATCCGTATTTCTTTTGTTTTACTCTAATTTAGATTAACTTTTGTTACGGTAGGCGTATTGCATATTATCTACTATCGTATGTTTGTGCATGACAGTGAATTATTTATGATTTCTAAATAATACGAGTGTTTATGTCAATTTGTTGCGGCTTTTGTCATTAGAGGGACATTCTATTTTGTTTCAGATTGGTTACGTTTGCTCTGGTTTCTCTGTTGCGCGTCTTTCTGTGGCCATTACACTGATTTTCATTGCAAGGCATTCATCTGGTTTCATTACTTTTAAAACCATAATCACACGGAAGTTATCTGCTGTACTTTGTAAGTCAATACAAATATGAAACGACCAATAGACTATTTGTGCAGGGTTCCAGTATTTAAATGTCTTTTTCAGCAACTTTAGTTCCAGGCGTCATACTTCTGGTGTTAACTATAATTGACCTCAACCAATATGTCACTCTGTCACTTATAATTTTTGCCAGCTCTCTTCACGCCGTGTATTTGTATGGTGGTTTGAAGAATTGCTTGGAAGTGGCACCAAAATACACAGGTATGAAGAGTAATTTGTAAAATAAATTTACAATTATAGAAGAAAAAATGGTTAATAAAGTATTTTGTTTTCAGAAATTGTGCTTGGAATTGAGGATCTATTTAAGTGCATACCAGGATTTATCGTTCCTTTATCTACTGGACTATTTCTAAACAGCGAGGTATGTAAACGGTAGAGGTTACAGATACTAATATTCAAAAATGTTTTACCTTTAATGTGTAGTTTCAGTATTTTTTTCTGAACCGATTGCACTAGTAAGCAAGGCTGGTTTTATAAATATGCTAACGGATACGTAGATGAAGACGTGTACGGACAGCAAAAGTTGAATTATGTGGATAGCTATGGTGAGGTTTACACAAGACATTAATGCTTGCGGGGATTCGCAGTTTTGAACTTCCAGCTTTTTTTAGTTTCTTTGCGTAGATGCGGAATGTCGATGCTCAATTGTCTTTCCGTCGAGTTGTTTCTCAAAGAGACTGTGTGTAGCAGCTCTTTGACCTTGTTTGAGGGCTGTAAACAAGACAAATAAAAAACAAACAAAAGCCAGTAACTGTGGAAAGCACACCAAGTTAAGGAGGAGAAGCATGAATGTGTTGGATACGAGAACGTGTTTCTCATTCAACAGGTTCAAAAATATATTAATCCGTGTCATGAAAACCACACGAATCGCAAAAAATTAACAAATAACCACTAACAATTTGCACACCGTCTGTGAAGCATACGGCGGCTTCAATTACTCGGCTTTCAAGTAGCAAAATTTGAGTTTTCAATATAGGCTATAATCTAGTATTTTCCAGATGTCATTAAAGTTATCTTTTAAAAATTAAACACTACCTGTAATTGTATAATGAAAGTGGTTAAAANTAATTTGAAGTTTAATATATCAAAACAGTTTCGTCTAACCTTCACTTTATTAACTTGAAGTTTGTGGTGTGAGTTTAAACAGAAAACAATGTAAACACAAAANGAAATAAAAAAAAGACAGTCGGCTTAACAACAACAAATATGGTGGAGTTGAGGCACGCTGAAAGACTGCGCACGGTTTCCATAGCAATAAAAATCCAAAATGGTGGAAATTTAAAAACTGAAGTACTGAATAAGATGTTTTGGGCCCAAATAAACATTTTTTGTGCTATGACGTTTTCCCGCACAACGCACCATTTGGATGATATTGTGATGTCACGTGACAACAAAATGGCGGATTTTTTAATTTTTCTGTAGGTTTCATACCAAGCCGAACAACTTTTGTGTTTAACATTTTTCTCTAGCTCTTCTGCATCATGGCTAGAATTAGNGTCAGTCAGTCACTCACTCGCTTACAATCAGCTATAATCACTACTGTTCATAAAAATCAGAACACCATGAAGGAGTAGAGATACGTGTTTGGTTTTCACAGATTATGTTTATTAGGCTGTACAGAGTAAATTATTACCATTTTAGTGTCATACTTACAAGGTATGCAGAATGAGCTAGTAATTTGTGTGGCCATCCCTGGCCTGTATAACCTGCTCCACTCGCCTGGGCTTTGAATTAAATAATGTTTGAATGGTGTCCTGAGGAATAGCCATCCAGGTATCATTCACCCGAGTCCAAGGCTCTTCAACATATGCTGGCATTCGGTTGTACTGCTGCAACCGTCGTTTGACCATGTCCCACAAATTCTCAATGGGAGACAAACCACGTGATCTAGCGGGCCATAGAAGAAGTGGAATGTTGTTGTCACTTAAGTAGGCATGTGTTGTCGCGGCTACATGAGGTCTGGGATTGTCTTGTTGAAATATGGCCTGAGGGACTCCCTGCATGAATGGAAGAAGTACCGGTCTAAGAATGTCGTTTACATAACGGGCACTATTAATAGTGGTACGAGACATGCACTAGAGGTGATTTGCTACCATACCCGATAGCACCCCAGACCATAATGTCTTGCATAGGTGCAGTATGCCTGGTGCGAATACACTCTTCATATTGCCTCTCACCAGGTCGTCGGCGGATACGGACGCGGTCATCATTTTCACCTACACAGAAGCGTGATTCGTCCGAAAAGACGATATTGTGCCAGTCTCTCCGTTCGATGCACCATTGCAGTCTGGCATTCCTGTGCTGATTTGTGAAAGGTAGCCTCAGGAGAGGCCGACGGGCATGTAGCCCAGACTGCAATAAACGGCGACGAACTGTTACAGCAGAAATTGGATGACGTGTTGCAGTTCGCCATTGCTGCAATAACGCCGATGAAGAAGCAGTTCGATCATTCCAAAGATATTCTGATGAAATGACGGTTCTCTCTCGGACGTCTAGAATTTTCTCTACGCGAGTTACGCCGTTCTTCGTACCATCGTCTGCATACTCTTTGCACTACAGAAACACTGCGCCCCACAGAAGCAGCAATTTCCCGGAAGGAAGCATTGCAGTCTCTCATGCCAATAATGCGACCTCTGTCAAATTCGCTGATTTGCCTATACGGCTGTCTTACACGCTGACGGCGACATCATTAGGCACTGCTTAACAAGCACTGACAGGTTGACCTATGAAACCGGAGTTTTTTTTCAAATGTGACAGTACGCGGTCTCATTGGCATGGAGCCAGTTTGCCTGAACCAATGACAACGAAATGCTAATCATTTCTTCGGCACTGCCTAATAAACATATTCTGCGAAAATCAAAATTGCATCTCCACTCTTTCATGGTGTTCTAATTCTTATGAACAGTAGTGTATATTAGAAGAAGAAGCAGATGAAGGGAAAGACCATTGACGCTCGTTTGCTCCATCACCTGCCTCACTTTGTAATNAATTCCTCAGATGACAACATATTTCCAAATTATACGTTTTTACGAACGGGGATACATTTTTCTAATGCATTAACTTTGCCCTTCTGTATATTCGTTGATTTACACATAATTCTCCGTATTTAATAAGCTCATCGTAATTCTTCAGTCTGTGGTAGATCAGTATCAATGAACCATTCATTTACGGACCTCACTTTGTGGACAATTGCATTGCCGTGTTCATACCGGAAAGGTCTTTCACAGAACTGTTACCACAATGTTAGAAGCACAGAATTGTCTCGGAATCAGCCCCAACCATAAAAAATAACCCAAGGCTATAATGTCCCTTCCATCAAACTTGACAATTGGCACTACACGTTAGGGCAGATTTCGTTCGCTGGGCATACAATAAACCCAAACTCTTCCGTTGAACTTCCAGGGTATGAAGCATGATTCATCACTCCTAAAAACGCATTCCACTGCTTGGTTTCGAGTTTTACATTACTCCAATTGATGCTTAGCGTTGACCGTGACAGTGATGGAAAGGGTCACACTTTTTTGGTCCGGTGACCCGACCAGAATCGGTGATCCGGTATGACCCGGTATGATCTGGTGACCAGGTTTGACCCGGTGACCCGAAATGGCCTGGTAACCCTAAGGTGTCAGGCATCTGTTACATATTTTTTTTACCATCTCCGGATAAAATTGAGTGAAAATACGTTGCATGTTTTAGGCCACTACTTTTTTCAATTGTGATGCACATTTCTCAGAAAATGCCATTTGCTGCTACAAACTTATTAAAGGGCCACATGGAAAACCCAATGCGTACTGAAAAGCTCATACAGCGTTCTTCACATGTCTTGAAATGCCCCCCAGTGACGGCACATTCCCTCAGAAACCCGTCGAATCTATATAAAATTTAAGTTTGAGCTCGTTTATTATAATTGTATTACTTCTCTTTTAATGAAGTTGTTTAGATTGTAAGATACTTGATCTACAGTGAAGTTAACTAATTGAATAATTTAGGAAATGATAATAATGGTACACATACTTACTTTGGACGAAATAAGATATGAGACGCACAAAGCGATTTAAATTATGTAATTTTATTATCAACCTTGCCGACACCATAATAGTCAAAAGTTTAGATCGAAATGGTTTAACGCTCCTATGTTGAGAAACTGGGTAGTGTTGTGTGTGGAATGTATTACCTGAAAAATCATATAAAAACAAAGAAACATACAATAGCAGATGGAAGCGTTTCATGCCATACGCAAAAGACACACTTTTCCATCAGTGTATCAGATAAACCGTAATGATTACCACCACTAACTATGTTAATGATTCGAAATTACTGCAGTGCAGAGCTAGTTTATATCACAAATGTCTGTCAGCATATTCCAAACCGGGTCACCGGTCAACACCTGGTCAGCGGGTTAGTATGCCTGATCAGATGCTTAAGTGTGACCCTACAAACCCGGTGACCCGTTCCATCTCTGAACCGTGGTGATCATTGGCCTGTGTGAGGCTGCTCACTCTTATAATCACATTTCTTTCAGCTCCTGCGGATCATTGATAGTGCTGGCATTGCTCCCAGAAGAATTTTGGAATCTTGTAGCGTCTGTTGCAATCGTAGTCGTACAATTTTTGAGCACCACATTCTTTAGCACTTGACGATCCCAACCCGTGCATGTATATGACATCCCACTTTGCGGTTGCGCTGTTGTCATTTCTAAGCGTTTCCATTTCACAGTAACATAATTTACAGTTAATCGGGGCAGCTGTAGCAGGGCAGACATTTCAACAACTGATTTGCTGTAAAAATGTGCTACGTTAAAAGTCTTTCAGCTATGTCTGTAAGTACTGTAAAAGCCTGTGACGTCAATCATGTCACTCTAAACTGAAAATCACATTTAAAATACCGATCCATCAGGAGATGAACAATTTCTTGAAGTGGACAAAATTAGCATTTTTATTCTAATTATGAAGGTCTTTACTTTCAAAGTTAATTTACCTATAGTTCCAGTGCAGGCCTAAGAAACGTCTTGGGCTTTACGGCACATGGGGACGCATTTTTGGCTGCTTTGTTGAAAACTTAACATAAAATGTGTATGCAAATTTCCATCCTATTTACGTTAAATCAACTTTTTTTTTTTGTTAGGGTTATGCACCGGGAACCGCCGTATGGCATTACTTCCGGTGCTTTATTACCTAACATTTATGGCCACTTTTTATTCCGACATTACGTGCACACATTTAAGACAACACAAGTGAGTGCTCGGACGTATGCCAACACAAGTGCACACACTTAGGACAGCACAAGCAAGACACCCATGCCCTAGCCAGGAATCGAACCTGGGACCTCCGGCGTGCAATACCACGGGACTAACCACTAGGCTACCGGGGCCGACACGTTAAATCAACTGTCTGTTTTCAATACAAATCCTGAAAACAACGCAGTACTACATGATGATATGTAGTGTTTAACGTCCTATCGACACCTGATGGGTCATTTAAAAACGTTGAACAATTATTATTGTGATTAATGAAGATGAAAGGACATCACAACCATCCATGCCTTACGTGGGATTCGAACCCACAACGTCTCGGGCCAGAGCGCGCTGTGCTAACCACTAGACCAAGCAGATCGGCCGCAGTACTACAGATTCAGAATTCGTTTCATTATAAACAGACACAGGTAGGCTTAAGGGTAGAGTGCTCGCCACCTGATGAAACCCAGCGACCAACTCTTTGCCCCGAGTGTATAGTGTTATTCTTCTAGTGTGTCTGTGAAACACTCCATAATAAGGTATGATCGTTGGTGCCTTTCGAGAGGGACGATAAAAGTGGGGTTCCATCGAAAAGTGGTAGATGTAAATGAACTCGCCACAGTTTGTGTTGAGTCAGTGACAAAATTCAATCAGCCTGAATCGTCATTTAGACGTGGATGGGGTCTCAATCATACCTGAGATCAGTGGCGTCTCGTGACTACGACAAACCGGTGTGCAGAGATGTTGCAAAACTTCCTCGACTCTTCAAGTACAGCGAATTTATTAGTAAGCGTTCAATGTGTACACAAACATTTTCATCGGCCAAGTTAAATTTTGCTCGCACACATGATGTGAACTGTACTCAGCAGCGGAAGAAGAATGACAACCTCTCTGCACACCGGTTTGACGTAGTCACGAGACGCCGCTGCCTGAGATGTCAGAAACGAGGGACCATATACTACCGTAGCTCCATTAAACCATAAGGCATTCGTAACAGATTCATGTCAGCTGAAGTCCATTACTCTGAATAGGGCAATAGGAAAACTAACCTCGCAAATACAAAACATATCTAAAACGACTTATGAAATTCACCGATTCTAATTTCTTGGCCTTTAATGTAGTATTATTATTAGTAAAAGTCCATTTCATGCCTCTCTCTCCAGTGAAAATCCCTTTCGGACCACCTGTGCAATTGTATGAATAAAAAACAAACAAAAGCAAATTAAACGTCTTCTTTCAGTCCACCAGTGCACTACTTCCTTGGGAAGCCCTCACCGAGTGGCTAAAAAGTACACCAATAAACTCTTTTGCTTCATTATTCTGATTTTCTGTGTGTGTCTGACTAAAATCAACGTCAACGGTGCTCGAAGTTATGGAGTCGGAATGACGTACTACTTGGACTTCCGCTTCCATAGCGATGCGTTCAAAAAAGCGTTTGTGCAGTAGTAGGCGTATTGTATTAAACGAATACAGCTGGAAAAGATAATAATGCTGTTGTTAAAGGAAATGAATCTCTGGTCTTTAGTAAAATAATAATAAACAATTAAAACGCTTGACGTTGAAACAATCTTTTCATATAAATTTTTTGATGTATTATATAAATAACAGGAATAATTTCAGGAAAACAATTTGAGGATGTAAATTTTCCTGAACTCTCTATTGTTACCTCGCTGACAGATGAAAGTGACAGGAGAAACAGAACGATAGGTAACAACGAAATTGCTGAAGATAACGTGGGCTAAGTAGGTGTGATAACATTGCTTTCTTCTCTTCCTCGACAAGAGCACGTGCTT
>KZ871701.1:33723-44680 GCA_003456935.1 Machilis hrabei | reverse complement strand
AAAAAAAAAAAGTCTTGTCTAGGTTTATATCATGAAAACCTAAGTACTAGTAATTTGTAAACACTTCCAAAAATTCAAACAACATTGTACACTTTTACAAGGACACTAGCAAGCTGAACATGGAATTTCATAAAAAAAAAAAAAAAAAAAACTATTGTTTTCAATATCTGAAAGTTATTCCAATTACCACACAGTTTATGTCGTCACCGGACACCCCTTTTGAAATGTCTCAAAAGATGGAAATTAAGTAAAATATCCAAGCTCAATTTTTTTACTCATTGATGTTGATAATAAGTGGTGTNTAACGTGCAAGCAACACTAGATAGGACAATTTGTAATGGTTACTTAAATCAGTGGAGCCGAATGGACAAATATCCAACTTTTAAAACAATTAACAAGTCAACAAGGTGTTTTGATGGGATTTACAATTTGATTGCAACTGTAGAAAATATTGTACCTAGCAAAGAAACTGTGAAAAAAATGTTCAACTTTCTAGCTCCTGGCACCTGGTTTCGACTGTAACTTTCACGAAATGCATGCAGTTTGAATGTGTACATGCCTTGCATAACCAAGGCATGTACACTTATCACAGCACCATCTGAATTGGCACAAACAAGAGTGAGAACAATATACACACAAAGTTTTCCCCAAAACACCAATAACAAAAATGAGCTATTTAAGGGTCATCATCATGAGTATACTTTAATCTTGGAATCACTTGTATTATCTTGAAGAGAAGAACCTTCAGAACTATATTTCATGTGCAACAGCTGTCCTAGAAAATCTGCATTAGAATCCTCCAAAAGTTTTACCTTGCTTCCCAGAAGTGCAACTTCACGGTTTTTCTCTCGTTGAAAGTCTTCACTTTTCAGGACCCTGGGGAAAAAGGGTTACTTAGCAATAATGTTTATTTTGTCCACATTGAAATTTCATTTGCCCCTCAGTTGAAAATGCTAAACCTTATTTACTTGTTTACACAAACAGACAAACTACATATAACAAGCATTAACTTCTTCAATGCATTTAATATTTTGAACTGCCACTTGTTAGTTTCACTTTATTTTGACACTATTCAAAATTCAATATAATAACCCTGCTTAAACTTTCTCTGCAAATTACGTAGTAAACTTGAACACGTCCGAGCACTGTACGTGCTTTCTGATTTTGCAGAAACTGCTGTGACCAACCACTATATGAGAGGTCATTACTTGTACTGAACAACTTTTTGTTTTGTGAAATGAAACCAATTTGAATGATGCAATTATACTGCTTATCAATAAAAGTTAAATTGGCAAAAACATCACACTGCATTTACATATGACAATTACATTTGTAGCATACAAAAAGCAGAATGATTTTAAAATCCGTAATTCAATGCAGTGTTTGCTCTAAGTTTTAAAATTGTACAAATATGCCGTTAATTTTCTTGGAAATAAGAAATTTGAATACCCTTTTATACCCTTCTCTAGTATAATAATTTACTTTTGAGAACTGAGCACACACTCNTTCAACAACTATTTGCAAAATAACACACGTTTTTTCATGTTTGTGTCTGCAATGTCTTTTACAAACACTTCCTTTTTTATCCCACTTTGAGTCACTCAGTGCTTTTTTTGGCCTCTCAAACACATTTGACAAGAATAAAATCAGCTATTATTTATATATATAAAACTTTGTGCAATTATTAAAATAATAGTAGTTTCATTAACATTTTCTTTGAGTCTTTCCCTCTCTTATGCACCAGTGGAAGCTTCTCACTTATATTTTGTCTAGTTTGTGGACACTGGATTACACAAAAAATCAGACTCAAGCTGAAATATTAGATTTTCTTAAAATTAAAAGGTATTCTTTTATGTTGTGATCCTGTACAGAGTACAGTACAAAATATCTAAATAAACTAACAAAATAAAAATGTCATTTGGCCTGATATTTGAGACTCAAAGTTTTATGAAAAAGTTAAATTTAAACTACAAAATATAATACATATAATGAGGNAAAAAAAATTAGGAAAAATATTATTTTTGTACATTACTTATAATCAGTTGAACAGCTTTGTATGATAGCTCTAGTCTAAGAACTTCCTGTTGTTTTCATTTTCGACTTATTGCTGTCCTGCTGCTTCTGATAAAATGTGCTTTACAGATTATGAGTTTTCCCCAGCAAAACAAAACACTCCATGTGTTGCATAAGTGCTCTTCAACATGCATGCTTATTTTGTTTTTAATAAAACTGCTCAAATTGAATGTCACTAATGCACCATTCTTTGTTTTTCTCTTCAATTAGTAGACAAAGTTAGAAAAATATGTTTTTTTCTTGTTTGTTTTTGACTGCATCCAGCAGTCGATTTGAATTTATCATACCATGATGATTGCCCTTACCTGTCTGTTTAATGTTCAAGTATGGCAAGGGTCTTTTGCTTTTTAAATAACACCATTTCTCCAACATAATGCTTGAGCTTAGAGCCTTTAGCAAATAATTAATCAAGTCCTCGTCCACCATTTTTATCCATGTCAGCCTTTCAATGGGCACTTTTATACACACAAGGAACAACAACAGAGAATGACTGACACGTTTGTGCAACACCAATATCCTCTCTCTGAAAGCTAAGGGACTTAGGGAGTACGCTGGCATCCCTTGGGAGTGATAACCATTTGGCGGCCACGTGAAGGGACATAATCCGAGGCTCTACTAATAGTGCAGTGCATTTAGAGTTTGACCCGGACAAAAATAATAACAAAACTAAACCTTTTGGAAAGTGTTCAGTACATACCTGTAATCATTTCCTGAAAATTCCCAAAGTTTCCCACTCCAGGAAAATCCGCCATCTTGGAAATACTGTCGCCATGTTGGATTTTTCATTGAAAATTTATAACTTGAGAACCAAAGGTCCTAGAGACACGTAATTAGTGTCAGATTGTTCATCTTGACTGTATCTATCATGTTGACTAAAAATTAAAACTATATTGATTCTCATTTTGATAACCCCTCTAATTACCACTTTTATTCACCGTCACTTTTAGCACAAATAACGCACGCTTCCATCACNGTTACATTTTTTTAATGTACAACGCAAAGATTCGTTCCAGCCACTACTTTACTTATTTACACGCAATGAAACTAACAAATAAAACTTTAAATCACTGCAATTCACGAACAAACAAATTCTATAATTACGACAACAATCGCAAATATAAACACACTTTACCGATCTCTACGTGATGGGAAGGGTGAAATAGTAGACCGTATTGCTTGCTGTCCAAACTTTAATGACGAGCTCACAGCAAGTATGATGCACGAAAATGGTCAAGTCGATTTTTAATTTTAGGTGAAGGGTAAAGTCTGCAGACCTATTATGTACTCCGACCCAAGCNGGTGAGAACATGCGCGGCGCACGGCAATTATATATACACAATGTATCATTAACGGTAAATTAAAGTATATGATTCAACGTGTTTTTAAACGCTCTACAACTTTTACGTCTTCATAAATTTTGATAAAAGTGATAATAGCGGCGTAAATGATGAAATTATAAAAAAAAAGTTGTACAATATTTAATTTTTGAAGCTATAGTTTAATTTATGATTCACTTTCCGAATCACTATAGTTTTAATTTTTAGTCACCGTGATAGATAAAGTCAAGACGAACAATCTGACAATAATTACGCGTCTCTAAGACCCTTGGTTCTCAAGTTATTAAATTTAAATGAAAAATCCAACATGGCGACAGTATTTCCAAGATGGCGGATTTTCCTGGAGTGGGAAACTTTGGGAATTTTCAGGAAATGATTACAGGTATGTACCAAACAATTTCCAAAAGGTTTCGTTTTGTTATTATTTTTGTCCGGGTTTGGTCAAATATTTGTCTAACTGCACTGCACTATAAATGGCATCAGTCAGCATTGACTAGCTGTCTCATTCTTCATTTCATTACACATGACAATGTGCTCTTTGCTTTTCACTACAAAACAAAATTATTTTAAATTAGGGAGAATTCACACTTATTTCAGCAATATTTGCAAAATATATTAAGTGTCAAACATGGTGAATTTGCTTTACTGCTGTGTCAATAAACGTTCTTTTCGTGGAAATAACTGAAGGTCACACGTGATTCACTGGGAGAACACAGGAGTTGCCAAACCAGATAAGTTTGTTTATCGTCTGAAGAGTAGTGATGATGCTACAGCCACAAGTTTTCCCAATTCTCCCCCACTTTACAACCTAACGACAAAAAAATGTGCATTCATATTTGAATTTCCACATGCTTACATGCCTCAGTTTGTAATACTTTCAGTGTGATGCTGAAGTAATGAAACACGATGTGAACGTTATTCTGTGGAACTAAAGCTACAGTCAAAGTCACAATCACCTTGCATCTATTCATCAGTAAAGTAGCCACACAACAAATATTTTGTCTCTACCATGTACAAGAGTTTTTCACTGAACTAAATTCATTACGCATTTCTCCAACACCTTCATTTACTGCACACTCACACTCTTTTCTAATTAAGTTATTAGGTACCATTCTGTCAATTTTTCACTGCACATTTTGTTTTTACATAATAACCAAATTGTATGTAGGCGTAGTTTCAAATGGCAGAAAAACTTATTATCTAACCAACGTTTCAAACACTCTTGAATATCTGCTAGCTAGGTGTCAGCTCTGTATCATTTTTACTTTCATCTTNCATGAACAGTCAATCATTCAATTTGCTAACAAAATTGTAAAACTTTGGTACCTCTTTTTGTTTTCTTCAGCTTTATCAGTCTTGTCAAGTTGTGGCATATTGCCACTTAAGTAGCTATCGTACTGGTATTTATTGTTGAACGAAGATTTGCTTACAGAACAGCTGATATAGGCTATTGCTGGTTTACAGTCAGAAAGGGTAATCTGTATTATTTAAGCTTGAGAGGGTGAAATAGGGTTGTAAATCAGGGTACGTAGTGAGTAAGGGGTAATTATAGGATTTTTCGTGCATTTATAAGCTTTAGAATAAGTTTTTCGACGAAACCTATCTCTCCTTCCGTTTACGTGCATTGTAATCAAAGCGGCCTTGGTGAAGACGTCATTAGGGACGTGGTTACTGTGACGTATGTTGGCAGCCATAATGCTTTTTTCACGTGGTGCTGTTAACTTCACATTTTGGGGTAATTATTAAGAGTTATCACGTTTGTAACGTGACCTGTTGCTAAAAGAGGAATGACTCAAATGTTTTTTTCAATTTAATGAAGGTTTCAAGTTAATTGAAGCGTGTAGCGTACGTATTTTCCCCATAAAAAACTTCGGCTTTCTTTGGGCGGACTTCAACACACCTCCAGCAACAGCCAATCAGAGAATAAGAACGACAGGAGCCACTTCCTAGCGCCTTGTGGGAAATCGAACAGTCAGAAGCAGGCGACCAGCAAACTACGCAACATAACTTATTATTCGTGCCCGCTATTTTTCAGAATGCTATTGAACTACTGCTAAAATCTTTCTAAATAAGTATTTGTAGTAAGCATCCAGCATGTAACGAAGCCTCTGAGGGTAAAAGTATTCTTAAACGCCGAGATTTGAAGCCAAAGAGCTCAATTATAACTCGCCAGAACTAATGTTCCAATTCGAACGTTTTTCCCAGTTGTGATCAGCTGATTCCTGACCTACCCCACTACGGACAGATAAGTAAACCTGAACTTGTGTGCTAATACAGTAGGCCTACTATTGCAATTATCTTAGCTAAGCGACGAATCGGGATTAAATTGACATTTACGACTTGTTCTACGAACAATTTCGAATTCTATGATTTGATAAGTAATTCTGGCCATTTTTGTATTTAGTTTAGTATTTTTTTGGAAGGGTTGTAGTTAGGATAGTGCATGTTTTTTTGTTCAGCGAAAGCCCNCTTAAGAATATAGATACGTCTGTTATACCAGATTTTAATTCGTCATTCTTCTGTTATTTCGTCCTGGTGTTGAGTTGTCCAGGGTAAATTTGTGTATTTTTGGTGCATCATTTAGAGCACCTGGTGCCCAAGATATCTAATCAATTGTATGAATTTGTATCCCCTCAGGATATAGCACTATCAGTGCTAATTTCAGTGTATTGTGTGACCACCAGAGCCAAAGGGGGCCTATGTCAGTCGACAGATCATCATCATTTTCCCTTTGCAGCCAGATATAGGTAATAGTGGGTTCCCCAACTGGGTTGAGACTCAACACCAAGCACCAAAGGTGGTAGTTGGCTGTCTCAAGGAACCACACAGGAGCATAAAGCCTATGCGGTAAAAAGACTATACGCGGTAAAGTGATGACACTTGCCTATCTGTGCACCCTCTTCATAATACACTATTGCATTCCTTAAGCACTTTATTTTAAAAAAAATAAAGAGAATTATAAAAGATGCTATTGAACTGATGAAAAACAGCAAATGTTCTTATGCAACCACGTCCAATGCTCAGCTGATTCAAAGTAAGTCTGTATTAACTGAAGAGCACACACTAATTCAGATTGTCATTCTAGTTGCCTTGTCAACTCCAAAGGCCTTCCTTCAGATTGAAGGTTACAAAGTCCAATGTTGTGGAATCGCATAAAAAGTTGTGTGAGGAATGTAGACTTTTCCAAGAGTGAAACAAAAACTCAGGAATAAGTAATAATTATCTTGTCAACAAAGTGACATACAGTACAAAATAAAGCCACTGCAAAAAAATAAAAAAGTGCCATTACATATGATCACATGTTAACTGGTCAAAATGGTTTTGATTGTGAATATCCAAATTCTGGGGGAGTTTTAATATCAGTGTGGATTACACATGAACAGAAGTTGAGGATTAAACAAAATCTACTTGCACCTGGAAAATTTGGAAACTTCAACAATTTGTGAAAAGTTAACATTTCAAAATGTCTAATATTAACTGTTTTCTTGTGCATGAATTCAACTGTTTTGATAAGTTCAAGCACTTTATAGTTTGAAATCAACTTCTAAGGCTGGTTTATGCTTGCTTCAGTATGACTGATAACAGATTTGCAGACTTCTGAAGACTATATATGTAAAACACAAGTAGATCTACATTGTTTTTCTCAAATTGGTCATTGCTAGGTACCACAAAACTGAAACACAAAACAAAGAAAGAAATGAAGGAAGAAACCAGACAATGAAACCAAAACAACCAAATCTCATATGTTTTGTTTTGTCATAGCTGTTTTTTTTTCCTGGAATGGATTGCAGAAAAACGAATCTAATCACTTGTGTTGCAGCATCCAGAGGCTGGAAGCGAGTGTAAATAAACTTTTACAGGCAAAAAATCACATATTTTCCTACACAGCTTGGTTTAAATTGTGACTAATAATTTTCGTGAACAATAATTTAAGCAAGTCTGGCTTCTCTTTGCTGATGTAGTCCATTCTTAACATTTGACAATTTCATCACAGTATCAGAAACAATTTTACCAAACCCTTTACATTCATTCAAGTTATTTGTAACTTTGAGGAGGCAAATTTCTTAGCCATTATCCACAGGATTCACGCTAGTGTCCATATTAATAGATATGTGTTTATCTCAGCTTTTAAAATAATATCAAAATCACAAAATGGCCCCACTCACTTTTCCATTAGCTGCTGGTTTTCAACTTGCACCACCTTCAAGTCTTCTTCCACCTTCTCCCGCAGATTTTGCTCAGCTTGGGCGCTCTGCCGGGCAACATTCAATCGAGATTTCAGCGTCTGTACTTCGATACTCAAAGACGAAACATCTCTTTCGAGTTTGTGCCTAAACCGAGAGAGAGAGAAACGGNAACGATACCGAAATTTCGACCACATAAAAAAAAATACAAAAATGTACTTACTGTAAAATACTTATTTGTGCTTTTCTCTTGGCTTTGTACTGAATGTGGCGCACTGCCAACGACTGCATTTTGCTCTGCAGGACTTTATTCTCGTTTCTCAAAACTACACTTTCATTCTGTAATACAAATCATATGAAATATATTATCAAACTTGATGCCACTGAATTTAGAAGATGGAGAAGAACTGGGATGGAATAAACTCAATATGAAAAAGCAAATGTACTGCCAATTATAAATTGAACTGTAAAATATTCAATTTTCTATTCAAATTTCAAATTATAAGCTTTCTAACACTGTTGTCTTCTTAACCAGGTATTAGAGAAAAGGAGGTGTATTGCAAACCTTGACATCATTCGTAGCTCAGTGCCATTTTACAGGCACTCACTGAGTCAAGTTNGAGCTTCCCCAAAAAATAACATTTCAAAATGCTTGGCTCAAACTGAGAACTTCAAGTCTCATTTTAGGGATGCTTAGACATTCTACTTATAATATATGTTGTTTGAAGTTAATTTTTTTTTCAACCTATATCTATACTGAACAAATGACTAGAAACTATTCTGGTTACCTGAAATTTCTTTATTTGTTCTAACAAGGACAGCCCTCCTTTAGAAGTTGCAATCTGAAGATCCAGGAGACTAGCAAGTTTCTGAGGAGACCCAGACTGTGAATTTTGGATGCAGGCCAGGGTTTGATCTTCACTGGATGCACTTGGCAGGCTAGCAAGGGCAGAGTCACATCTAGAGCTGTTAAAAACCAGAATACGACAGTAATTACGTATACATCTAACGTATCAAGGTAATATAATTTGTCTAGTCACTGGCCATAGAGCAGCCTGGACGAATTGTCAATTTTTCCCTTTAGGTTTGTGAACTTAGTGAGAACAGGTAAAAATACTGTTGGTAAATGAAAGTCGTCACTCATACAAAAACTCTAATTGAGGAAAAAGAAAAAGCTGTTTTAATTTTGTAAAGCGATTACCAAAAATACCAGTTGCTGAACGTTTTTTTTTTATTTGTCTGTGTGTAAGTGTGGGCTCAAAAATGGTTGCTGTTGTAAAAAAAAAAAAAATAAAAGAAATAGGAGTTACGTAAATGACAGATTAAAATTTTATCACGAATGCAATCAAACAGCATCATCTTTGTTGATATAAGATAATTTCATACAGGCTTTGGCATATTGTTGTTGCTGTTCCTGATGTTGTTTACTTCAGTTGATGTTGTCATCCTCTTTACTTGGTGCAATTACCAACTTATGGCATCCCTCGACTACCCACCTTACATTAGCGCCCCTCAACCAAACGCACAATGCTCCCAAACTAAAAATAAATTGAATGAGATCTGTGCTGGAACTGCTCCAATCATTAAGCTTTCTTTCTTACTACGAAAAAAAAAAAAAGTATGTCCATCTGTGACTGTATCAGAGCCTAAACTACTCAACCAATTTTGATCAAAATACTTGAGATTGACCCTTACTATAAGCTACACTAAAACCATGCCTTGTCAACCACATGGAACAAACTTCTTGACCATTGCTTTGAGATCGCAGCTTACAGCGAAATTAGCATTAGTGCCTAAACCCTTCAACTATTCAAGGTACAGTAAACCCTGATTAATTCGGACTAATTGAGGTAAATCTGGTCCAATATTATTAAGGAAAGTCTGAATAATAGAATATTTTCTAAAATATGTTCTCTGAAGCTATAGTAAGTTAGTTAAATAAAATCCTCTCTCANGTAATGAACATATCTGATATACCNTACACTTAAAATAAAAATTGTAGTGTGGTGTTTGCTATGCAGTAACATTCCAAAATCATTTAAAAAAAACATAATTTTTTTGCTGAATTTATTGTGTATTTCATGAATGATATTAAAAAAAATTAAGAAAGGTAGTCTGAATTATCGCAAATTCTGAATTAGTGAGGGTTTGCTATACGTCAAAAATCCTGAGCTTCGATCAGGTTGCCTAATGAATTAGAAAACCTTTTCACTGCCCAGATTTTGGTCCAATCTACAATAATGCCTATATCTCAATTGGCCAGATTTTGGCCCAACCTGCAATAGTTCTCGAATTTCGACCGACTTCTATCAAAGTGTTTGCAAATGACCCATAGTACAAGACGTTTCAACTATGCGACCTATTTTTTTTAATACAATCTTTTGGTTGAATCCTTTGAATGATATCCAAGAAATGTCTCGTGAATAATTCCCAACACAAGAACAGTAGGAAAACTAACTTTTGAAGATGGTGGCCAGTTTGTTTAATTATTTTTGCTAAATGCTCCAGCCACAATGCATGTTAGAAAAAAAAATCTGGTTTATAAGTTGTGATGCTGTTAATGGTTAACCTTTGTTGCAGCGAAAGAATAGAGGAAATCCCGTAACGGGCACCGCGTTTGTTTGGCAACGCCCCAAGTGTTGCCAGTTTGAAAGTGTCTCGGTCAGCGAATGAGAAGAAGCTTGAATATTGTATGAAAGGAGTGGTGAAGAAGAGGCAGGCAGTCAGTTTGTGGCTGGCCTTGTATATCTCCTACCGTAGCATAGCGGTAGCAAGCACACCTGACATGCGGACAACCCGGGTTCGATACTATGTGAGAGTCATAACATATTTTTCGGCCTAATTTAAACATGTCGTGAATTTGCTTAAGTTTTATTTGATGCCAAAGATTTACGACATATATTTTGTGACTTTTTTTGGTGTTAATTTTTTTTTAAATTTTTTTAATTGACATACATAGAAAGAAATGCTGCATTATTGACATATTACACAGAGCAGAAATGTATTGCATTATTAATAGTTAACCCAAAAACCATCGTTGTCAATCACTTCCTGTAAACGTTTATTCATGGAAGCCACTGAGTTCACACAAACTTTGGGTGTTTTACGCACGTCTTCCCAGACTGAAAATTCGTGAGAACGGAGGGCTGATCATCCAAACCATCTTACCCTTTACGGTTAAATATCTTTACCTAGTGACGCACAGTAAATTCAGTGCAACCAACAGCATTTGAAATTCCCTGACCGACCGTCCACATTCCAACTATTCNCCCTCTTCTTGCAGGTTTAACATTTGGCGGCATGTTGTTAATGTGATATCTAAATATCGAACGAATAATCCTTGATGTCATCGTCCTTCCAAAC
>KZ871701.1:21602-33365 GCA_003456935.1 Machilis hrabei | reverse complement strand
ACAATATTCACGCTTCTCATTCGCTGACCGGACACTGTCAAACTGGCAACACTTGATGCGTTGCCAAAGACTCGCGGTGCCCGTTACGGGATTTCCTCTGTCCTTTCGCTGCAACACTGGTTAACCATTAACTACGCCGACTGTGCATCGTAACCAGAATAAATTTTTCGTTTTTCCTTTAAATCTAGTTGCAACCTAAACTTTTCTCATAAATTTGTATTAATCTAAAAGTAGGCCTAATTAAATATTTTAATTAAATTGTGGATAATAAATTGGTTAATTAAAAGGTTAATAATTATAAAGGAAGGGGATTTAAAGATATTAATTAATTAAATTAAATCTAAAGAGGTAAAGCTACTTATCTAAATCTTGATGAAAATAAAGGTGTGAATGTGTTTTTTTTTGCTGGCATTTGACGAAAAATTTATAACCTTTTTAAATAAGCAAGTAATCAAAGGGGCATTCATTTTAAACTCTATATCAGTAAAATTAACCTGGGGAAACTAATTTTCAGATAAAAATGCCTATTATTAGTCAGGAAATTAATTAATTATGAATTTATTGGGTATAAAAAAGGTCCGCCATTTAAGTTAGGAACGCGTGAAATTTCTGAAACGGGATTAAACCTCACCGAAGTAATTCCCCGCTCTACACTCGTGAGAAATTTGTCGTCACATCGACTGTTCTGGAAAATGACTTGCATTTTTGAACAAAGAACTCGACCGGATGTTGCACCACGGGACCAAGTGCGCAGGAGAGACGACGCACATGCACCAGACCCGGGAAGAAGTCAGTGTACCACGGGCCTCGACATCACAATAAGCAGGCGTCTTATGTTCTACAAGATTTATCAAAATTCTTATCTAAATTCGCCGATCCATTTTAAATTCTTTTCAAAATAGTTATAATAGATATGGCTGGCACTGAACAGTTCGTGGAAGTATTGTGATGTGCAAAATTTAAGTGTTGGTGACTGTTTTTTTTTAGTGAAGCCTTGAACGACCACATGCTTGGCTGAACCGCCATATTTGTCTGCTAGAAGCTACATTTGGTAATGTATAAATTATTGTAATTCAGAAAGACTAGTGATCCAAATTTCGGTAAATTGATTAACTACAGTCTGGTGAATAAATTAAACGGTATGTTGGAAGTGCAAATTCCACTTTCACTGACGCTCGAAATTACGTAAATTACAACTTGGCCTAGTATCATCATTTCCACTTGTTGCACATGCCGAGAGCAAATCTGGTTTTTAAAAGTACTCTTTCGTCTGTTCAGTGATAATGTGCACCTTTTAGCAGTCATTACAGTGGAAATTCACCATTAGTTTCCTTATCTCTGGAACTAATTTATATTAACTATACAAAATTTCCTGTATAATTGAATATCTTACACGACTGGTGTACGCCTAATGGCCTATGTTGACATTTTTTTTTAACTACACTGACGGAAAATGAAATCCCAACACCAAAAAGGAGTTATGCTAGGTGAATGAAACTTGGTCAGCATATTCATCTNCATGATGTATGACATTGAAACACGTTACAAGGTCACAACTCGCAGAATACACACGCAGCGTAATGGCGCTAGGCAAATTAATTTTCCAGTAGTCACGTGTTCAGCTGCATATAAAGCGTTGATATCGCTGTGACAGGTTATTGTAGCATGTGCTACGAATGTACAGANTGCCACAAAGGCGAAGACGACAGAAATATGCACATTTAACCCAATTTGAACGAGGCCATGTGGTAGGCCTTCGAGAGGGTGGATTTTCATTTTGTGGCATAGCGATAAGAATGGGTCGAGACGTGTCTACGGTACACAACCGTTGGCAGCAATGGTCCCAGGAAGACANCGCTACCAGAAGACCAGGGTCCGGACGCGAGAGGATCGACGTATTCGCAGGATGGCTGTGGCGGATCGTAAGGCGTCTGCAGCGGAGATTAGAGCAGCTGTGAGACTCGGCATCAGAACACGAACTGTGGTGAATCGTTTACTGGAAAGTTGACTCATCCTGTGTCGTGTTTGCCGCTCACTCCTTACCACCGTCAAATGAGTCTTCAGTGGAGTCGTGCTATAGCCCATTGGAGGGCAGAATGGAACTCTGTGGTATTCACGGGCGAGAGTCGTTTCTGCCTTGGTACCAGTGATGGACGTACACGAGTCAGAAGAAGGCCTGATGAACGTCTGTTGCTAAGCTGCATCCGTCGTCGACATACCGGTTCCACCCCAGGCATTATGGTATGGGGAGGAATTTTGTATGACAGCAGGACACCCCTTGTTGTTATCCCGAACACTATGATGGCAAACGTTTACATCAGAATGGTGATTGAACCTGTTTTACTGCCATTCGTGAATGGTATTCAGGGGGGTCTGTATCAACATGTTAACGCTCACCCCCATACCGCAGCTGTAACCCGACGTGCCCTTCAAGGTGTGAACATTTTACCCTGGCCGGCAAGATCACCAGATCTCTCGCCCATCGAACATGTGTGGGACANGATTGGACGCCAGCTCAGGGCTCATCCGCGACCAGCAATGACCATTCGTGATCTGACCGTCCAGGTGGAACAAGCTTGGAACACAATCCCACAAGATGACATCCGACACCTCTACGATCGAATGCATGCGCGTGTGCATGCCTGCATTCAACGTGGCGGTGACTACAGTGGTTAATAAGGAAGACGACTTTCACCTTTAAAATGGCGCTGCGCGCAGAGCATGTGAGTAGTAAACTTGTAAATTGAATCATTGCAATACATCGTGTAGACGAATATGCTGTCTAAGTTTCATTCCCCTAGCTTAACTCCTTTTTGGTGTTGGGATTTCATTTTCCGTCAGTGTATTACTGGCTTACATGCAAGATTGCCAAGTTTACCTTCCAAGTTTGCTATGGAGTATCCAAACATCCATTTGACTGTTTTAATACTGGATTTACAAATGCTATTTAAATTGTTTTAACGACTTTTATCTTCATGAAAATTAACTTTGCTGATGAAATAAACTTTTTGGGATATTTTAGTTCGGTTACATGGAATTATTGGTCTGAAGTGAAGAGCCAGACGAATCGTCGCTACTTGCTGTCATAACACCTTCCATGACAGCGAGAGGTGTGTAAGGTGTCAGTGTCCATAGTCATATATGGTGAAGAGGTAGGAGTTGAATTTATTGTGAACTAAAACTAATACTACAAGGCCTTGCCGCCTGTTCCAGTAAGTTATCAGTACAAGCTGCAATACCGGTGGGGAAAGCCATCCATCCATTTTTTTTTATGGACATCGTTCCAGGACTAGATCCTGCGTTCGCTTAACTGGTGTGACGAAAGGAGTAGTGATTCAAATCTCCATTTCAGAATGTCGATTTGTCTACGTGTGTTATTATCCCTATATGCTGGTAACAGCAGATATTCATTTTCATCTTAATCCACATTGTACTTGGACTATATAGTGTACAGATTTTCATTTTTAGGTCTACGTACATTTCATCTCGTCGTCAGAACAAAAGTCATGTCCCTTAAGGTGCTCTTTCATCATGTCCCTTAAGGTGCTCTTTCATGTTCATGACATTAAAAGTTGCAGCGAAGAATTTATTGTAGTTTTTTTAAATAACATTACGAAAAATACTGGACGTACAGTGTCCAAAGTGTGTGGTCTGTACTAAGGCAAAACATATTCACATGAAATATGGTGTAAACTTGAGGATATAGCAGCAGGAAGGAGGTGTTGATCCTAACAAATATGTATTGTTTTCCATCATACCAACATTGGTTTGTAACAGCTGTTAAGTGTGTGTTATTGTAAACAGTAAGAACTTACGATCTAATTTAAGGGGTACTTTACATTTGTTGTTTAGTGTTACGTTCTTGTTCAAGGAAGATGTAGTCTTTAATAAGTGTAACAAAATCTTTTAGCAGGTACTGACCTTGTCGTCAGACTAATGAACAATTGAGGGGCAAGCAGAAAGAAGAAAGCAGGGGAGTGCTTGACGCCGTGTTAATGGAGAGGTCACATAGTAAAAATTCTCTCATTAATTTAAAATGATTTTCATTCCACTCCAACATAGCACGAGTCGACGTGTATATTAATCCATAATGTTCCTGACCTCATTTTTTCAAACGGCACCATCTCCAACAATGATTCCGCTCTCTATAGTAGACATTGCTNTCTCTCGTCCGATCTTTCCTGGCACGATCATGTATCTGCTTCCAGGAATGAAAATCATTTTAAATTAATGAGATAATTTTTACTATGTGACCTCTCCATTAACACGGCGTCAAGCACTCCCCTGCTGTATTAACAACACAAAATTACTTATGATGGGAAAGCAACAAAACCATCAATTGTAACATTGACATGCTGTTTGATGACACATGTAATACATCAAAGACTGGACTCTAAAACTGAATAATAAATGCAAGAAAACTCTTTCAATTGAAGAATTCAACAACCGACATTGCTTCGAATACCCATAAATTGAATATACCTTCAATCTCGAGGCGAGACTTAGTTCAAGGAATATGCAAACCTAATTCTGTACTAAAATATCTGGTTACAAATTTACCTTTGTTTCCCAATGTTATCCATTTCCTCATGTGTATCATCCCCATCAGTCTGAGTTCCCACTTCTTTCTGTTTGGACCAATAAGAACTTTTCGTGCTTTCCCGACTACTCCTGGCCGAGCTGTTTCGACGAAATGCTTTTATTGGTTCACTTGAAGATAACANAAAAATTGCCAGACTTGAAATACCACAATAAAAATATATTAAATAAATTACAACAGCAAACTTCTGCATTAAACAAAATATACACACTCTATCTTATAGTGCCTTACAAATAAACTTACAAGAATGTCAAAGTTTCACTTGAAATTAAAAGAAAATACTAACAGTTTGACTTTGCAGGTTTCTAATAAGTATCTACCAATACAGTTTACAGTCATTATATATACTACAGTCTTTTTAGTTCGTCTTTGAAGGAAAAAAATAGCCTATAGTCCGTTCCACGTTCAGAAGATAACGTTTTTATGGAAGTTAAAAAGTTATTTAAAAAAAAAATATTTTATAGTAAATTCAATGTACAATTTATTACCGTAAGTACTGATTTTAAATACTTCATAGTTTCTGTGCAGACAAATAAAAATAAAGGTTTTGCAAAAATGGATATTTAAAAATGTTTTTACTTCATTACAAGAATAACGTTGTTTTAAACTCAATTTTAAAATTGTAAAAAATATGAGACCTCTTCGCAAGGTTTTTTGTGGCCTTAAATGCCTATTTCACCAGCTAATTAAAATATAGTTGTCGTTATAAAAATTAAATGCCCAACGGAGTGTTAATTTTTATGAGTTACATAATGAAAAATGTATTCTGTGGCCAATTTACGTTCTGTTTAGACCGGCAAAAACTTCCTGCGAGATAGTTCTCAAGAAAATAACCAAATTGTTTTTCATTGTGATTTCAATGGAAAAAAAATATATCAGAAGCTTTGAAAGAACATACTTTAGACAGCAAATTCTACAAGCCTTATGCGCTCTTCAATTTGCTTGCTTCAGCCGTCTTAACACTTTGAGTTATTGTCTGATTGGTCTTTAAGCTTTTGTAATATCATACTTATAATGAATAAACAAAATCCACGAATTGTAACTGTATTCGTCTTTTGGGTAATACTAATGGTGAAATTTTTAAGAAATTAAAAATAATAAACTCCTTTTACAGTGATTTCAGCATTATTTCTCAAAGGAATTCTTAGTTGCCTATGAAAATGTAATTTACATGACACATGAAATGGATTTCAAGCTACGGAAGCTAAACGTGTTGATTGTGCATATGGAGTTTTACCATCCCTTCGTTCTCTTCTCTCCTTGAACAACTGTATCGCTAAATAGTACATAGCTTTATCTTAGTTTAGTGGTGAGTCATGGGATATCAGAGGTCAGATCACATCCCCCAATTCCCATTTCTGATCACACATATAAACACTCATAAATAACAGTTGACGTGTTATTGCATTTACGTTTTGTGAGATTAGGTATGGATACGTATTACCCCCAGTGATTTGATTTAGTTTAAGTTGAAGTGTGGTGTGCATCAGTTCGTTGTTGTCCAGTGTTTAATAAAAATTGTGGTTTGTGGACATGGATAGGTGAAAAAAGGGCAAAATTATAAAAGGTGGTGATAGACAGATTGTGCTACATGTGTATGACCATATGAAAAAGAAGCATCCAGAAATATCAGAAAGAGCGATTGTTGAAGAAANGTGTGCCGCGACATGTACAAGTTAAGCTACNTTATANAGAATACAGAAAGAGGCTAGCAAAGGCTCTCTTAAGACACCCACCAAACAGCAGACAGTGAAATACAGGAACTCCCGAGAGACAACAAATACAATGGTTTCGTTCTTAGTGCAGTGAGACTCAAAGTGCATTCTTTCTTTTTACGAAATATTCCGCCAACATTAAAATCAGTTTTGAAGGAAGTGAACGAAGATGACGATTTGCCAAATTTCACGAGAGGTACATTCTGTCGTTTAATAAAGGAGATTGGTTTTGAATTTGGGAAAGGGCCAGTAAAGCAATGCTAATTGAGAGGAATGACATTTTAGTATGGCAACATTTGTACCTTCGAAAAATGAGAAAATTTAGAAAAGAACGACGNCATATTGTGTATTTAGACGAGACGTGGGTTAATGTAGGGCATACGGTTTCCAAAGTATGGAAAGATAAAACCATTAAAACTCCTAAAGAAGCCTTTCTTTCAGGCCTGTCATCAGGATTAAAAAATCCGACTGCTAGGGGTCCACGTTTTGTGATTTTACATGCAGGTGGTGAAAACGGCTTTGTACCCAATGCTAAACGTGTATTTTTAGCAAAGAAAAACACTGCAGACTAGCTTGATGAAATGGACAGTGAGAGATTTGAAACATGGTTCAAAGAACAATTGCTACCTAACATTACTCCTGAAACCGTGGTAGTTGTGACCATTGCCCCATATCACAGCCGAAGAAAAGAGAAAGTGTCAACAACTGCAACATGGAAAGAAGATATTAAAAATTGGCTATTATCCAAAAATATAGAATTCCCCGAAGACAGTTTAAAACGTGAGCTCTTGGGCATAGTAGACAATGTTCGGAGTAAATATTCAACTTATGAAATAGATTCGTTGGCTAAAGAAACTGGAGTCATAATTTGCAGACTTCCTCCTTATCACTGTGAAATGAACCCTATAGAATTGGTGTGGAGTCAGATCAAAGGACATGTCGGACAACACAACACGCAGTTTCAATCAAATTTAATGTCTGAGGCAGTATCGAAACAGCAATGGGTGAACTACTGTAGACATGTACAAAAAGTTGAAGAAGAAATGTGGGAAGCAGATCAATTGCAAGACGATGTTGAACCTTTGAGTATCAAGCTAACACACAGTATTAGCGGCAGCTGTAGTGACAGTGAAGATAACAGACACTCACGATACACCCCAGGCTCAGACATTGATGGATTGAAGGTGTAGAAACACTGACAGAATAACGTGTAATTGTTTTTTTTAATCAGACTAAGCTCGGCATCAAATTTAACAAATTCCAAAGTACTCTTCTTATTGGAGAACAATAGGATCTCAGATTAAAGGTACGACATTTACATTAAAAAAAAAAAGTAATTGATAGCATGTTCACGAATTGTACACCGAGATGAAATTGTGTATGCAAAGCTTAAATGGGTACTTCCAATTATATATCTTTTCTACATTATTTTCAATTGTTGTTATGGCTTCTCAAAACTTATCCAACTTTCCCTTAAATGCTTATTTCCCTTAATGCTTTATTTGTGAGAATTTTCAGTTAATTTATGTTGCGCTTTCATGGGACTATTCATATTCAGATTGTAACNTGATAAATATTATGTATGTTCATTTCCAATTAGACTGCTGGTGGGAAGAAATATGTTGATGATTATACACGCATGTCATTTGTATATTTAATGGCTACTAAGGATCAAGCCTTCCTAGGTTTCTTGAATTTAAAGCCGAGGTAGAGCAAGCTCAAGTTCAGAAGATAAAATGTGTACGCACTGATAATGGGTTAGAGTTTTGTGCTAGTTACTTTCAAGATGAACTTAAGAGTTTGGGTATTCGGCATCAAAGGACTAATGTCAAACCACCGCAAATGAATGGCATAGCAGAACGGTTTAACCGTACAGCCAGAGAGTCTGTGCGAGCATTATTAATTCAATCACAGTTGCCTAAAACTTTATGTTGTCCATGTGAAGAACTGGTCTCCCCATTCTGGACAAATAGGAATTTCTCAGTAGAGTTTATCTGAGATTATGATTTACCGCAAGGTCATCCTATTCCTGCACCTAGGACTAGACGTCACACAGACGATAGAAGTCAGACAGGGGAGTTAAATGGAGCTACAGGTGAGCCTCAAAGGTTACTTGAGGTTCCATCAACTGTAGAAAATACTCAAAGAGTTGCTGTCTTAACTCCTAGAGAACAGAATCTAATCTCTGCTCATACTATAGAATGGCGAAAGGTATCTACTGAGCATTCGGGAGGAAAACAAAGAGCAGAGTTGACGTAACATATTACGCAGGAGACTCTAAGGTTAGATTACGGAGTCCTGCTGATGTGCAACGATTTTGCACTGCTGANAATATTGAACATAGGCCTGAATTATTCAATTTTCGTAAATCATCCAATTTTGCTGATTTTGATTAATTTTCTCCTGAAGCGAATTTTGTACAGTTGCAAAGTCCAAGAAAGTATGAGGAATCACAGCTTTCTCCAAATAAGGCTGAATGGAATAAAGCCATGGTAGATGAGTACGAGGCCATTGAATCTAGAGGGGTGTTTGATTATNTTCCCCGTAGTAAAGGGATGTATGGTGTATGATGTTAAGTTAGATGCTAAAGGTGAGCTGCAAAGATACAAAGCCCGTTTGGTCGCCGAAGGTTTTCAACAAAGGCCAGGTTTGGATTTTTTAAAAACATATTCTTCAGTTGTTAATTTCATTTTGGTGTACCTGATGTTGATAGTGTATAAAGTAATTAAGGGATGGCAGTGCAGGCATCTTGATGTAAAATGTGCATTTTTATATGGCGAATTAAATGAATGCATATACATGAAACAGCCCAAAGGATTTGCCAGATTTCCGAACAGAGAATATGTCTGGAAATTAAAGACAACTATTTATGGTCTTTGTCAGGCTGGGCATAACTGGTATAAGGAGTTGGATAGTGTTTTCGTTTCGATAGGCTTTATAAAATTTGCATATGCAAATTGTGTTTATATGTATGGTACTAATCAAGTTATGCTAATTTATGTTGACGATTTAATCATATTTTCTCAAACAAGTACAAGTATGGCAAATAGCATTGGGTTATTGAGTGATAACTTAGATAATAAAGATCTTGGAGAGATAACCAAGTTGTTAGGGGTATTGTTCACAGAATCTGATAATCAATTGAAAATGCACCAAATTCACTATATTGAGAAACTCGTTAATCTGTATAATCCATATATAGGGAGACGGAGACGAATCCCCTTCCCTGTAGGTGCTGTCTTAACTGTGCCTCATAAGGATGATATTATTGAGACATTACCATATAATGCATCATTTATTGATTTTGACTTCTAGAAGTAGACCTGATATTATGTTTGCAACTATTTTGTTATCTCAATATAGTTCCACACCTGACAATAAGAATTGTAATTACATTCTTAGAGTGTTGAATGACCTTTATTACACCAAGGATTTTTATATTGATTTAAAAGTGTTAATAATGATGGCATTGTGGCATTTGTAGATGCTAATTGGGGATCAATGACACTGGATTGCAAATCCATTTCTGGTTATATAGTGTATTATTCAGGGGTTCCAGTATCATGGAAGACCAAAAAGCAGTCATGTGTTGCTTTATCAACCATGGAAGCTGAATATGTTGCATTGTTAGAGNTTGTAAAGGATGTGATGTGGTTATCTAATGTAATAAGTGGACTTTCCTGTCTTGGAGTTTAGACGAAAACCCCCATTATTTTTTTTGATAATCAAAGTGCTATAGCTTATGCGATGAACCATTATGAAAAGGAGAGAAGCAAGCACATTGATATAAGATATCATTTTGTGAAGGCTTTGATAGAACAGCATGCATTTTATTTATTTAAAACATATATCCAGTTCTTTAAACATTGCTGATATGTTCACAAAGCCTATTGCAGAAGACAAGTTTTATAATTTCTGTAAGAGAATTTTTGCTAATGTATCAAACTGATTGTGTTGTCAGTGGTGATTATTTTTGATACATTTACTGCATTTTTATAATCTTGATATGTGTATCTTGATTAAGGGGGAGTTTGTTAGAGTTATTTTTGTTAGAACATCAGGTCAATTTTATTGATGTTTATACTTGGGATGTGAGAAAGGTATGTTCAAGGTCAACAACAGTTGTTCCTATGATGGGTTGTTTTGACTTCTGTATGTGTTGAATTAAAGAAGGTTGTCAAGGTCAAGTTTCTATAGTCATCAATGACCTTGACTGTACTTGTGCCTTCAGTTGCACTGTTTTGTTTACCTTTTTTGTTGTGGTGGTGTGAATTGGTGACATTACCTGAGTCTAGTGTAGAGTTCAGAGAGTGAAGGTGGACACAGTTTGTCTTTTTGCTTGCTGTATGTACAAGTGTGTATAGTGAAGAGTGGTTATGTTAATAAAAAGGCAGTTCAATATAAAACTTTGTATTAAGTTTATTCTAGAGCACATCCTAATTAAGGATAAATAATTACAACATATTATGATAGTTGTAATGCCAAATCATTTACATTTGAACAGAAACTGTGTTATAAATAAAGAATGAACCCATTTTAAATAAAACTGAGCCTTTATATGTCATTATAAGTATGATATTACAAAGTTTAAAGACCAATCAGGCAATAACTCACAGTGTTAAGACGGCTGAAGCAAGCAAATTGAAGAGCGCATAAGGCTTGTAGAATTTGCTGTCTAAAGTATGTTCTTTCAAAGCTTCTGATATATTTTTTCCATTGAAATTGCAATGTAAAACAATTTGGTTATTTTCTTGAGAACTTTCTCACAGGAAGTTTTTGCCGTTCTGAACAGAATGTAAATTGGCCACATAGTACATTTTTCATTAGGTAACTCATAAAAATTAACACTCCGTTGGGCATTTAATTTTTATAGCGATAAACATGTTTTAATTAGCAGGTGAAATATGCATTTACAGCCAAAGGAAAGCTTGCAAAGTGTTCTCACATTTTTTTTATAATTTTAAAATTGAGTTTANATGTGCCTAGCAGATATTAGCGAGTCGGGTCGTCACTACACTTTAAGGCGACAGCAACGTTATTTCTTCCTGCAGTTGAAATTTGTCAAAATTCATATTTATTCAACCACAATTTCGAGTGTTGAAGTGGTGATGTTACAACAGTTATTTCAATAAGTGAACAAGATCGAAAATCTAAAGTATTACGTTAATTAAGTTTTTCCGCCTCTGGTGTAACTAGTGCAGAAGGGGTTGAATGAAGCCATCTTGTAGCAACCAGTCTTTTGGCAACGTATATTTAATGGACTTATGAAAGCTGGGACGACATTTTTCACGTATTATATATTCATTTCTGGGCGATATCTACATCTCACATAAGATGGGATTCACTTATTTGAGTTCATTGTCCACCTCCAGTTGTCGTGAAGCTTTTTCTAGGAGCCGAACTCTTTCGTGCATTTCACTGATTTCACATTGGAGGGCATTATTTTCA
>KZ871695.1:12594-26520 GCA_003456935.1 Machilis hrabei | reverse complement strand
AATGTGGGATGCTTCACATGCAGAATCATTTATATTCAGGGCAAGGAATTGGGCCTTGGGTTTGAACCCTGGGATTTTCCACTCAAGAAGTGAGCACTCTTCCACTAAGCCAACCTGCATTTAGAATTTACCTATCCACTTCATCAGACCAGGTCAGAGAAAAAGCTTATCATAGATTCTCACAAAGTCACGATGTTGAGGATGTATTACATTTCGAGACTATTATCCTCCTCNTATTTCCTTTCCACTGAGGGGATTGAACTNAAAACCTCTGGCACTGGCACCAATTTGTCTAGCATATGGTCAACNAACCAGNTGTACACTATTACTCACAATTCATCCTAGCATTTGATGTGAGGCTGGTTGGTTATGCAGTATTGTGCACATTTGCCTGTGCTAGGTGAATTGGTGTTGGAGGTTATGTGTGCTTTCTCTATTAGGCTGTGGGGGCTGAAAAAAAATATAGTAAAACATACAGTGCAGCTTCTACCTTCTAGCAAATGAAGTAAAATCAAACAATTTGGTATTATAATTTCTNTATTAAAACATTGAAAACTACTTATCACTGTGTGCAAAAGCTTTGAGTGTCATGTAGTCTAGTGAAGATTTTCTAGAAGTTTATAACTTCGTATTTATTATAAAAACATGGAAACGCATTTTGTAGTGTAAGAAATGTTAGTGTCAGATATAACTATCAACTCNATTTATCTTTTAGGTCTTTTGGACCTGCAGGAGTGACGGGTATAATCCTGCAAGGAGACGATAGTTTACGAACACAGTATGTGCCACCAGAACCTCAAGTTAAAATCCTGAAAAGGCCTCNAGGAGTCAACTCGAAAATCGGAGACCTGCCCGTACTCAACGGTGACAATAAACCTCGGCAACCTGTTAAAACTTTACAACAAGTAAGATTTTGGTTTGTTGGGTCATTTTCTTAAATAAAGCTGTCAAACCTGCTTGGGTTTGACAGTAGGGTTAGTAAAAGTTTTGGAATCACTTTCAGTAACCTACTATCACAATTTCTCAGCTATTAATTTGGTAATGGGCTTGAAAGGAAATAATTTACTGTAAGTGTTAACACATGAATGGCATTTTACTCTTTTTATATTTTTTTTCTGTTTTTAAAATTAAATGAAGATAAAAATTGTTGTTATTTTTCTGCANAAACATTATATTTTATTATATATGTACACGCAATGTTAACAGTGTATACAAGTATTTATTCTTCAGTGGTACATGTAATTCCAGAAATTCACTTTCAAAAAGTCACTGCCGCCAAAGTACGGAAAAGAAATAACTCCACTTTATGCACACCTTAGTGAAGTGTGGAATGATTTGACCTCATGCACACAGTGCTCCTCATAAAATATGTGATTAGTATGCCTCTCTCATTGTGATAATCATTTTCAGTTCTGTTTTTAAGCAAAAGTTGAACTAATTGGTATCATAGGAAAGACAGTTCAATATTCGATGAAAGTGCATTTATATTACAAATGTATAATTTTATGGCACTAGCAGTCTAATCACAAGTGCCAATAGAGTCTTTTACAGAAGACCATTCCATATCGGAAAGAGACACTGGGGAGTTATCTGCTTGTAAATGGAGTTGTACAAGGAATTACTGTTACTTGAAAACTGTTGGGCTTGCATAATTGCCACTATTTAAACACGCCTTTCACCACCAACAGATAGAAGTGTAAAAAATGTAAAAATTGGTCATTCTTCCCAATGACACTTACCGTCACTGCGGGGAACCTCACGTGCAGGTGATTAGTGGCTTCTCTTCATTTCTGAGACTGGTTTTCGGAGAGTGAACGGACTATATCTTATAAACTATGTAGGAGACATTTTCGTAGTATCTGTGATATGTATTTTTTTAGCTAAACACTGTTTGGAACTAAATCATATTTGTAAAAAAAAATGCTAAATTTCAGAAATTAATCAATAAATTTGGAAAATTATATACTAAATTTGCCTGGCCCTAACAATTAGTCAGAATAAAATTATTTGCAAATGGATTTTAGTTAACTGAATACTACAAAAATCTGACACTCCTCAAACAAATTTTATTGACATTTTTTGTTATTGACTTTAATAGGGTATTTGGCTGGCCCCTGACTCGTAATTACTTTTCAGATGAAGTAGAACTTTGGACTCCTTATTTTTTACAATAAATGTGCAAAAAGTGTGAAAGAAATATAAGTGATGTGACTAGTTTTTTTCTTATATTGTGGAGTGTGCCAGTTGCATAGATATGAATTTAGCTGTCCNTCGAAATCAGTGGATAACTGTTTAAGGAGGTATTTATTACATTATACAAATACTTTCTTCTAAATTTAAGTGTTCAAAGATTGACATTACACTACACAACATGCTTCTTGTCACACTTGTCTCAATACACTACACAAATGATTCATGCTAGTCTCATGAGTAGTAGTAGTTTATTGGTCTACCACTAGGTTTAACTGTGCTAAATAAAAAAGGACTACAACTTCGGGTAAGCATAATTATCTGTTTTAATGGTATTTCAAAGAAGATATTTCAGTAGGCACTTCTGCGCTTCTATATTGCTCTGCCAACTTTCTAGCTCATGCCTGATGCCATCTAAAATGCTAGATTGTTTCTTGTATCAGTTCTCCAGACAAGTTTTGATGACAAATAGAAAATTTTCTACTTGACAAAATGTATTTGGGGAGTTGTATTCCACTGTCAGAATCGTGTTGTAATCCATTTGGAAGAAAGATTTCTACAATGTAACTCCGCCTTTAATGGAAAACAACAATTGAGTATTTAATAAAAGGCCATCCCTCGAGAAGTGTATTTTGGTGAAAAGTACAGTTAAGTACTCATAACTGTTTTATGTATAACAAGAAAATAGCATGTGTTTCTTCATCTGAGAGCCTATAACTTTATTTAATAAGTTAGAATTCTCATACACAGTGTATTCAAAAAGTTCTGGGACTAATTCTACTGAGAACACAATTTTTCAGATAAACAAAATATTATTCTTTATTATTCGACATACTCAATACACGCTTGAGAACGCTTGTACAGCCGCTGGATGGCGTGCGCGTAGTCNTCCTGTGGAATCGGCCGTCACATTCTTCTGAATGGTGTCTACATCTTCAAAATGGCCTCCTTTCATTGCTGGCCGGAGCCATATCCGGCAAGTAAGGTGGATGGTTGATCACTGNGACTGATTTTTTAGCGAGAAATTGCGAAACAATGATCGACAAATGTGCAGGAGCATTGTCGTGGAGGAGAAACCATTCTCCCAATTGGTACATTTCTGGGCTAACCCTGCGAATTTTTTTCATAAGGCGATCAAGTACTCCTGAGTAGAAAATTCCATTCACAGTCTGGCCAGGAGGCACGAATTCGACGTTCTCGTCAGTCTTGATTATGGAGGGGCGCCCCTCTCTCGGATCATCTTCCAACGACTCCCGACCGTTTTTAAAACGAGCATACCACTCTAACACCTTGCTAAAACTTAAACAATCTTTTCCATATGCAATTTGCACAATTGAAGACGTTTCTGTCGCACTTTCACCACATTTAAAACAAGATTTGATTGTGGCTCTTTGTTCCATCTCGAAGATAGTGACAACGAAAGGAAACACAAATTTCAAACCGTCACTGCTTACTACAGAATGAGTCCCATTCAGTGAAATTTGAATAGAAGGTTAGGGGAAGGTTCATACTAATTTTTTTAGCAGTGCCACAGAGATGGAGCCACTTATACGTCTGCAGCAACATTGGTCCCGCAACTTTTTGAATGCACTGTGTATTCTATGTTTTGTGTCCAGATGTGCTAACAATTAAGTGTATTTGCCATGTGTCTGGTCAATTAATTGTTTATTTAAGCAAACAAACTATATATTTTCCCACTTGCATAGTGTTATGTTATCCTGCCAGTTTTTAGAAATTTGGACAAGAATAGAACAGTTACTGTATATGTAAAAAGTTTAGTTCCTGTTTTTGTAAATGGGTTCTGAGAATACAATATGTAATTGCCGAAACGTTCGGTTTGTATGAGGGTCGTTAGGAAAGTAAGATCTGGTCTGCCCCCCAAAAAAAGTAATAATAAAAATATTTAATTGATAGTGAAAATTTAGCACAACATTAGTTTACTTTACTTTTCTATAGAGTTGCCTCCCAAATTGAGGCACTTAACATAGCAGGGCACTAGCTATTGTACAATTTGTATCCCTGCTGCCAGTGAGCTTGTCTAGTTCTCCATCGTTGATTTGAGAGATCGCCATCATTCGGGAAGTTCCGTGCGGCCAGAAAGTTTTGGAGGCATTGACTGTTACCGGTATAATTTATTTCCTGGCCTCACCGGAACTTCATGGACGACGGAAAGCTCAAATCAGTTATGGAGTTGACCAATCTTTACTCTCCCAACAACTCTTGTATTTTAAATAAAAGTATGTTGCATAAAATGTATGTAATTTTTGCAGTTATATTTTTCTAAACCATTGATTGGCATCCGTAAGCTGTACAATGTTCATGGATTTCAGGAAACATATTTTCAAGCATTTTAAAAGTGACAAGCCATGCTTGTGATGTAATGTGAATCACTGTCCCAGATTCCCTTTAACAAATCGTTGATATACATGCACAGTACATCATTGACTTACATATTAAGAAATATCATTAATTATTGTTACCATTCTTTCTAAAAGTCANATGAACATTAGCTGTTTATTGTCATAAAGTTGGTTTGGTAGATGAACCGGCAGTTAAGGGATTGAGCTGAAATGTTTTCATAACTTCGCCTGTGTGACATTGTCTTTTTCTTTTGTTTCAGCGAGAACAAGAATATGCCGAGGCTAGGTTACGAATATTAGGAGAAGCAAGGAGTCCAGAAGAGCATACACCAGCTGCTTCTGTTGTGAATGTGGATGATAGGTACAATCTTTTTAAGGCTGTAAACATTACATGCTGTCTTCCTGGAATATGTTTTTGTGTGCTTAGAAATAAATTTAGGATAACGTACACCCTGTTGGTGTATGCATATATTCAATTTTTTTTTCAGTATTTTCCCCACTGGCAAAGTTTTTCAAGCTGCTGCAGGTAAAGCGTAAACTGTTTACAGGCCATTCAGAGAGTTTGGTGGAAGTCAGTGTAGGTTTCAGAAGCTATTGAATATTCTACCAAAGTCTGTCATCTTAAAAAGTGGTTGAAAATATTAGGCTACATGGTTGAAAAGGTATTGTTTCAGCATATGTTATAGTAAGTTTCAACTTCAAGGAGTTTGGTCAAACTTAGTCAAATAGTTTAAGCTCTGATTTTGGGGTCACAGATGGACCAGCCGACATGACCTCCACGTAAAACTTCTGTTCAGCATGTATAAATATTCATACTTTTTTTCCATCTTTTTTGTTTTTCTTAACGAACCAAACACCATTGAGTATTACTAAGTAGTAATTTCAGTTAATTCAAATAAATTAATTGGTGTTGTCAACAAGAGATTTAAGTTACACAAGAAATGGTTTCCATCAGCCCACAGCTGTTACTGCAAGTGTCATCTGTTGGCTAAAGTCATCATTACAATCAACAACTAAGCTCCACTCTTAGTATGGGCAAATATTGAAATGCAAGGGTCATTTCACTTTTTATTTAGGTCTAGATCAGACAATAAATTGTACACCTTAGGTTAATGTATATGACATATGATAATGTTGCATGTTTTTACTCGAATAACAACCAGGACGAAGGATAGGAATCCCAAGATATTTCTTCCACAAAGAATTTGGTAAAGTTTTTTTTATTAAAGTTAAAAAATATAGCTGTTTATTTATTTATTTCTGTTGTCTTTACTGTAGAGAGCATACATAATAGCCCATTATTTAGATAATGTCCCCATTTTATTTTACCATGCAATGCCATTAGATGAACGATAGTTATGTTTGTGTATTTCCAAAACATCCTTTACCCCAAAACTAAGTGCATAAGTGTGCTAGACTTAAAACAAATTTAATG
This sequence comes from Machilis hrabei, assembly GCA_003456935.1. Taxonomy (NCBI): domain Eukaryota; kingdom Metazoa; phylum Arthropoda; class Insecta; order Archaeognatha; family Machilidae; genus Machilis; species Machilis hrabei. Next base: position 20,535 of record KZ871695.1, on the reverse strand, counting down.
TTTATGAGGTTAGTAGTAGTAGTAGTAGTAAAAAAAAAAGATTAGAAGTTGGAAATGAACTAATTTTTATGAAAATTTACATTATGATTAAAACTTCCAATGTTAAAACATAAGTGCTTGTGCTAATTAGAACCAGAGGGTGTATTCATATTCTGTTTTTAACTTGGGTGACATTTACAAAATCAGTAATAACTGAGGCAGTTCGCCTCTTTCGCTATTAAGGTAAACAGACTGAAATTTAAATTTCTGGTGTCAGGCATTTGTTTTGGCATAACTATGCCTATATCGTGGAAATAGAACAATAAATTTAATGCAATGGGTATGCTTTGCTTTTTGAAACTTTAGTTAATTATTATTAATATTTTAAAGAAGAGCATGATGAAAATTTATATACGAGGGTCGTCCATTTTAGAATAAAAAATCAACCAGTAAAGATTTGTGAACATCTACGTACGTTACGCTATTTTTCCACATAGTCACCTTGGACATTTAGGCACTTATCGTACCGTGTGACAAGTTGGTTATTGATTCCCTCTGCCTGCTGTCCATTAAGAAATGTAGCGACTGTTTCCTTCAGCTCGTCCGCACTCGCAAAGCGTTTTCCTCCCGAAAACTCCCTTCAGTTTTGTGAAAAGGTGAAAGTCACTAGGGGCCAGGTCCGGGCTGTAAGGTGAAAACTTCCCACTTGAAACTTTGAAGGAGTTGGATTATTTTGTGAGCGACATGAGGCCGGGCGTTATCGNGAAGGATGATCAACTCGCTAGACAATAGGCCTCCTGCGATTCTTAATGGCCTGTCGTAATCGCTTTAGTGTTGCACAACATGCGTCTGCATTTATTGTGGCTCCTTNGGGCACGAACTCAACAAGGAGCGGACCTTTTGTGTCCCAGAAGACAGTTGCCATGATTTTTCGAGTTGAGATTGTCAGCTTGAACTTCTTTGGTTTGGATGGGGAAAGAGGGTGATGCCATTCTCGGGCGTAGAGGAGGAAACCCAATTCAGCAACTCGTCTTTAATGACAGATGGACGCCCAGTGCGGTCTTCTTTGTGGACGTTCTCCCTTCCTGCATCAAATTTTCGACACCATCGCCGTACTGTTGATTCATCCATAATTAATGTCGTCACCATACACTTCCTTGATTTGACGCTGAATATCACATGGTCGCGTTTTTTTTTTTTTCGTTACGAATCGCCGATCTCACTTCACACTTGGAAGCATTCTCTGTTGTCTTGTTTATGTTAAACACGCACAGAAACGACAACAATGTTTGTAACGCGATGAAACTCACTCAGTGTATGGCCAACACGCGACTGTGAGTAGGCCGACCTGAATTGGACGAGTTCAATCACGTGCGCGGGTGTGATGCGCAAAAGGGTACTACTTTCCAGACGACCCTCATACATATTTTTTTTACTGGCGTGTGACCGTAATAAAATACGTATTATGGGTTTTTTAAATTTTAAGGCTGTTTGTGTTATGATGTTAAAGTAAATTATGTCAAAACACATGGAAAATAAAATATTTGTACTGTTGGTAAATTGAAATAGAAATGTGTGGATTGCTACAAAGTCTCCCACCATCCTTCAGTGTACTCGTGTGAATACTAGTGAATAGTAAGCAGAAGTGTCACAAAGCTTGTTGTGGATCTTTGAAGAAGCCCTCACAATTCTGTTTCAGTCACAAACAGCAGAACTATTTTTATCGTTTGCTGTGCTTCGATGTTGTTTTGGANGATTCTTTGTTTCAGTTTTAACTATTTGAATAGTGTTTAGTGATTTTGGTTGTTTCATTTCTTCTATTAANGAAAACATCCCATGCATTTAACACCACTAAAATGAACAACATTGAATACTAAAGTAAATTTCTGAAAACTCTAATGAACTTTACAAATGTTTTTTATCACCAAACTAGTATAGTAATACAAATTTTCATCATGCTCTATAATTAAAAATTACTTGGATTATGTTTCAAAAAGCATAGTATTTTATCATAAAACATACAATATGCATTAAATTTACAGGCTTTGTTTCCAAGATGTAAAATATATAGCAANAGGGTATGGAAGTGTATGTTCGTTGTAACACTCTAACTTCCGAACGATAAGGATCAAATTAGAGTTGACCCTAAAGACAAAAGGCAATAACAGATTGAAATAATGCATTTGTAACATCACAATAATTAACCTGTTACACTGGAACTGGCCTATGAAAGATTAAAAAAGAAACGCATTGTGTCGAACAGAAATAATTGAACAACCAATGGCAAATGGTGGCAACCCCATATTTGACTTTCTTACTCGCCTAGTTACATCACTACTCACAGAATGAATAATGTAACAGTATGTATTGGGTAATCAGTAAACTGATATATTTTGGTGATTATTTCTGAATTTTTGTTCACTTTTTGTTGGATTTTTTGCCCACTAAAGCCAAGTTGAAGCTTTAGGCTTCACAATAAGGAGTGAACTTGGCTTACCAAGTCGGTAAAAAATATATTTTTAAATCATTGAATTTTACGTGAAACGAGAAAGCTGTTGTTGAAATGTGAGATTTTAACAAAATGTGCCTTCTTTTTCTCAGGGTAAATAAAATTCAAACCAAGTTCGAGCTATTAAAAACCGTCGACGCGACTCCAGTCGTTCGTCTCCCGAAAGGTCCCGACGGTAGTAAAGGATTTAACGGACGTAGATAGTGAAAGTGGNGCGTTAGATTTGCCGTTTTGCGTTTCGTGGAAGGACACTGTCTTCGATAGCTGGACGTGACCAGAACAAATGAATATTTTCACCCTGTGCGGAATGGATTGTGTGTGTGTTTTGANTACAACTGTACAGACTGAAAGGTCAATAATTCTTGTACCTAAATGTTGCAGTGTCGACTGATGATTGTCTTTTGCGTTGTGTGTGTGTATAGCAGTNTAGGAAATAATAATGCCTCTTCCTCGGTGGGTTTGATGAAGAAAGAGGTATAAAAGTCCATATTTATAGAACTGTGAACAATTTTTTACAATGCCTAGTGAGAAAAATGAAATAAAAGTACTTTTATCATCAAAACACTTTTGTCTTGCTTTGTCTTTTTAGTATTTATTTTAGAAAACTTGTAACAACATCTTTGTCGACTTTGAAGTCTGACTTACTGTAAACGGTGACGATGAAACAACTGCTGCGAAACATCGATTTTGGTTTTGTAAACTGTTTGTATTTATTAAATTTGATGTTATTTTGTAGGAATGTTTGTTAGCTTTAAAGGATTTGGGTTTCTGTCGGCGTAACGACACTGCAGTCGATGCCACGTTTCTCACTTCGATCTTGTGAGCGGTGTCAATTTTACACGGTGCTGCTAAAAGCTATCTTTGATGACATGGTGATGATTTAGCTGTAGTAGCTAGAACATGTGTTCTGTGCAACAGGAGCTACATACAGCTGATGGAAATGTAAAATCTGTGAAGTTATTATGCACTATTTCTGTTCTTACAGCTGGAAAATGCAGGTGTAAAAAAATGTTTTAAGCCTGTCATTTGGCTGTGTCAATTTCCAATTGTATCTCTCAAACCATGTTTTATATTCAAATGACTGTCTTCCTCACAAAGGAAGGACTTGCACTGTAAGAGGTTAAATGAAACCAGATTTAGTATGTAAGTAGTCCATGATGACATTGTTTCCATAATGGCCAAAGCAAAGTGTAGAAGTATTTAATAAATAAAATTAAATTTTTAATTATTTCTGGAGATGGCAAATGTAGAAACGTGGTGTGTATTTGCTGTACGTTTATGTACATCTGACAAAACGTATTTCTAATACAGTAAAATCTCGTTACAACGTTCCTCGGTTAACCTATTTTATTGAAATCCCAGGCAAATAATGTTAAACATTTTCCCCATTCATGTATTTCAGATTATGGGACATTTTAGATTTATTTTATCTCTCCAAAGCCTACAATTGGTTACCATTATAGAGTAAAATTCATTTTTTTTATCACACCCAACTGATAAGATAAAGTGATGTTCCAAGTCTGAATGGCATTTTGGAATGCATGAGTCATCCTGATGCAGGTGTGTGTTAATTGATGCTGACTCGTCTTTTATGCACCTCAGCAGTTCCTTGCCTGATGCTTTGTTTTCACTGGCAAACTGGAATGTCCCATATTGGAAGCAAATAAAGGTGGAATTTAAGGCAAGGAGAAACAAATTAAGAGACGAACTAATTTCCTCTTGCCATTCCTCTTTTTTAGCTTCTCTTTATTCTCTGACTTTTTCTTAGTTTCACTTTCTTCCCATCCATTTTTTTCAATTCTCTTTCCACTCCTGCCTTCTTCTTTATTCTATACTTCTTTGTTCTTCTTTTCCTTTCTTGTACATTTCTTTTTTCATCTTCTTCAACACCCTTTTCTCCAGTACTTTTCTTTCTTAGCTCTCTTTTCCTCTCATCTTCCTTTGTTACATTTTCATCTGTATTTCATAATTTATCTTCTATCACTCAGTTTCTTCATTCCATTCGTTTTAGCACCTTATTTCCTGCGTTTCTTCCTTACTGTATCTCCTCTTCTTTTTCTTTTTGTCCATCTTTTCTACCTTTTTCCATTTCCCTACATACCAGTATAGTATTACAGTAGTATGCATGATTGTAAGTGTATTATTTTCTATATCCAAAATGTTTCAATGTTTATAGTACAGTTCTGCTGCAGTATAAAGTAGTTTCATTATAAAGTAGAAAGACGCCTAGTCCAATCGAGTACGTCGTAACGAGATTTTACCGTACNGTCTCGAACGTAATTACTTGGCCAAATTGTCTAGTCTAGTGGTTAACGTACCGGGCTCTANGCTGGNAGTCGTGGGTTCGAATCCCGCAAAAGGCTCGGGTTCTCGTGACGTCCGTTCGGCTCCAAAGTCGATCGCCATAAACGTTGTTCTTTGTCGTGAAACGACCCGTGTAGTGTCGGTACTAGGATGCTCATCACTTGTTGATATAAAAGTCGACTGCAAGAAGGTTGCTTTTGTGGAGCATGANTATTTCCAATAAAGTGAACAATAATCTGATCACATCGACAGTTTTGTATCTGATTAATCACTGAAAACTGTGATTGCGGTAATTAGACGNTCCTTATTTGTACAAAGCACCTTTGTTTTAATAATGCCTTTGATGATTCACATTAGCATTATTGCAATAGCTACACGGAAAAACACTTTGCCAGGATTGATGAGCACAAGCTCTGGTTGCATCTTGGATCGAAAAATCCGACCTCTTGGTGAAGTTCGAGTATTCGTGGCAGCTGCATGAGGTTCTAATTATCATTACTTTTACAGGTATTCTCGGTAAAGTTTATTTTCTCTAAATCAACTTGACGAGACTTTCTTTTATAATTACAGTTAACATAATTGTGTTTTGTTTAAATTCAGGCTTGGAAATCACCGTTTGTTGCATTTAGTATGGCTGCTACCAGATGGTAGGTGCATTCAAGTTTGTTGTAAATTTTCATAAAGTGCACGACTGAAATGAGTCTGGCTTACGTGTAGCACCACGGCACCTTTACAAACATGCAACTTCATGATGAGAATCCTTTAAAATTATCACAAATTTCTTCCACTCTTCATTGCTCGTGTAATTGCCATGACTGATTGATGGAGAACGGCTTTTTTGAAATAGCAGCTGATTCTATCATGATATGAAGGGAAGTAAATTGATATATGCTTCAGGTCAAACATGTTATTAACATGGCAGTCACATTAATTGTAACTCAAATTCTGTATATTCAGCATGCTATGCGGCTTAACAATAACTTACCGTGTACAGTTTGTAGTAATTAAAACTTAAAGATGTAAATTTTGCTGTTCTGTAAAAAGCACGTTTGCACCACTATCTTTGTGTTATCATGGACTTTGTATAGACCTAGTTTCGTTTCATTTCGCCACTGACTACTGTATCAGTCTGTGTCCTTCCTTTGTTAATAGCAGCTCATGTAATTATTTTACAGCTGGCATTAGTTGTCATTAGCAAGCACTCTAATAGCTTGACTTATGAAAATCAGTGGCTGTCGTTGAACAGCTTAATAAAATTGTAGTCATTTTGATTTGTAGAAAATATTTTACTATCAGCGTCTTGTGAATTTTATAAATGCACGTTATTTGCAATTTTGTAAATGCGGTATTGCTCTTGTGTAAATGTAAGTGTTGTAGCAGGCATCAAAACCAGCATCTGCATAAATGTGCTTTTTTATTCAGGTGTGTTACAGAAAATACTTGTGTGTTGGAACAGACACAATTAAAATAGTAAGAAACAAACAAATCGATACTGCTAGCCATGGTGTGTTGTGGATTGATATGAGGCTGAATTTTAGAAATCGTTGGGTTGAATACTGTGACGAAGGTCCTTTTTTTAAAGGTGGTCATTGGATTGCAAGTTATTGAGCTTAAAGTCTTCTTAGTGAGGAGTTTATTCAATTTTATTTCCTCTTTTATCACAAGATATATAGTTTATCATGGGGCAATATTAGCATGCCATCAGCTAGAACACATTACACACAGTAGAGTGTTTTAACCATATATGAAACTGAATATACATCTAGAAGAAAGTGTTTATGGTTTTTTTTTCCAAGTTTTGGAAAATTAATATTGAATGGTTCAGGGAAGACGGACGATGGTAAAGAGTTCCAGAGTTTGGAAACTTGCGGGAAAAAAATGTAGGCAGTTCTGTAGGTAAGATGCTTGACAATGTAACGATGCAAGATCAGAAGAGAGAGTAATTCCTCATATGGAGAGTTGAAGAATGTGTTGTTTGAAAAAATGAGGTCTGGTTTAACTTCTTTAGTGACGAGACCAAACTTAGCCCTAGAAGTAAAGTATTCGTAACACTAAATTTATGTATGTTTTGGAAAATGTTTTTTCTCAGTTAACCAGCGTAAACAGGGCGGCCGCTCCGGAAAACCGGGAATAGTCGGGGAGTTTCCCTTCTCCGGAAAAAGTCGGATACATTTTTATTAATTCTGGAAATGTTCCTTTTGCGTTTTCACGGCGGTGAATGTCATGCTTATTATCGGATGTTATCTTTATTAAATTCACAGGAATGCACGCCTTTTTTTTCTCTTCAAACAAAAACTGGTAGTCAAGAGAACGTAAACAAAAGGTGGGTTCTTTGCAGAGAAGAACATGCAGGAGGGGGTGTCCTCACTGATCTGAATAGATTGCCAGTTCAACTTGTTGAGAAATCATGAGAAGGGCAAATATATTTTTGGAATTGAGAAAACAAGGTGTTGAGGGCAACTCTTATCTTCGCATGCGCCATAAATAATCCTTGCTTAGGGAAATATTAAAAGGAAAGGTTTTAGTAATGAAAGCACATTGGAAACAGATGGAGGAATAAATTATGGCAAGGCAAGATAATTAGATTATTGTGCTCCTAATTCAACCGTATTCCACTTTCCTCTGCCCTTGCTTATATATATCAGTTTGTGTTTTTTTTATCTTTCTGAGCTTCTCTTTATTCTCCTATTGTTCATAGTTTCACTTTCTTCCCATACATTTTCTCATCCCTTTCACCACTCCCGTCACCCCTTCGTCTTTACATCTTCTTTATTTTTTGTTCCGGTTTCCTCTTTTTATGTTTCACCTACATATCTTTGTTCCTATCCCAACTCTTATCTTTCTGCTACATTTAATCTTTCTTTGTTACAGTTTCTCCTATATTTCATCAATTTCTTTATTGCTATTGTCACCATTTCTTCTGCACTGTATATTATTCCCTCTTTAGAAATTAATTTCTCTTTTCTTTCCCATCTGCCTCTTCTGTGTTTTTCCATTCACCTTCTTGCCCCATTTCTTCACTATTTTTTTCTTTGTCCATGCACATTTTGTTCTCCTCTTTGATTTTTCTCCTCCATCTGTTCCTTCTATTTCTTTCTCCTTACTCTCTTTGGTGTGCTCGGACGATGTTCCACAAGGTTGCCGGATGA
>KZ871695.1:0-10358 GCA_003456935.1 Machilis hrabei | reverse complement strand
AATGGCGTCGTTACCCTGATGGTAGGAAGGTACAACAGGCTGTAATGGTATGGTTGAGGTCAGCCTTACGTTTTTAAGGTCTCATTTTTGTTGTCGATAAAATATGCCGTATATTAAAATTTGTTGTCGCGCATGGCAACTCCAGCAAACACTTATTTTTATATGAAATAATGACACAATTGTAGCTGAATTTTCTATGTTTATTGAAAATGAAACTAATTTTTAATTATTAAGATTTGAGGTCTTTATTCTCTACGAATAAGTCTTGATTTTGTCTGTCCAGAGCCAGCGTTATCAGTTATCTACCGTACTTGTGGCAGTTTGGTTTTTAGACAGCTGAGATAATGCTGCGGTGCCTATAATTTACTGATAGGTTGTGCTTATTACTGAGAGTGAAAAATACAAATAAACAAAAATACCTTTAACCTGAGTGAATAATTAGAAACAGTCTTATATGGAATTTGTTCAGGTTTTTTAGGTGTGTGAGCCTTAAATATAACTACTATTTTAATGTGTAGCTGAATCAGTTCCAGATTGGTGAAATAAGGTTGCACATTTATAAGGTGGTTTTGATGCTCTGCCTCTAATAGAATAGTGTAATGTACGCATTGCTTTCTAACATAAGTAGCCTCCTAAAACAACACNTTCAGGGCCGAAAAGCTAGTCGGAAGACGATGTTGTGTGGGTGACACGTTGGAAAGACGACAAGGACATACTTTCTCTGTTTGGACGTAGTTCTTGCTGGTGTTATAATCACATATCATGTTTTGTTTTTGTTTTCTGGATTGTTTATGATTTTAATGAATTTAAATAGTTACTGAGTGTTGAGTAGCNTGTCAGTTTTCAGCACGGCAATATATTTTCAGCATTATTTATTATTGTTGTTTGACGAAATCACGGCTAGGCACAGTGGCTTCGTCGAGCAGTTAGAGGGAGTGCCTTATCGTAGACCATTTTGCTAAAAGGTTCGTCATTTTGTGTATTTTTACATACAGTGTATCTAGTTGTAGATAATTAAAAACAAAAGAGAAAATGCTAACGTGATGACAGCGTAAAATGCAAGTGACAGTTTAAATTTGAAATGCTGTCAGTGTTTGTCCAGGCAAATAATATTTTTGGACAATGTTTCTTTTGTTTTGGGGGGGAGAGACAGTGATCTCCCAGAACACAGAATTAGGACTTCAGATCCATGAAATTACGTAAAAGGCACTTCAATTTTCAAAACTCGTTAATGTGCTCTTCCAAAACTCGGGTATACATTTCACATTGCTTCAGGCGCAGTGTACGTGGTATTTTTATTTGAAAATGTGTATCGTTTTGCATTTGTCCAGCCTGTAAAATGTTCACTGCCAGTTAAAGTTAGCATTTTTTGTGATAAATCCGTCACTTTTGGAAGAAATAGTTATACTGCCTTGAACTCTGTCGTGTAGAGTTAAGGTAGATAGAGCTTTACGGCTCGGCAGTATCTGTCGAGCTGTGTGGTTGGGTGGCAAGCACTCCGTAGCTCAATTTTGGGTGGCTGCACTGTATGGCTTCACTATTTTCTGGCAGTAACATGGTAAAGGACACTGCTATGGTTGTGAAGGAAAGTGTGGCGAGGTACAAAGAAGTACAGAAAGTGATCTCACTATTAAAATAAATACTTATTGTTAAGCTGAATTAACAAACGCTCAGTGTCTCCTGTGGTTTCGAGGTTGAACTGAAGAGTCCTTAACCAAAAGTACTTCATCGGTGAGGCTTATACCCGTCGTCTTAGCTTGCCACTTACTGCCAAGCTTACAGCATGCCAGTGCATCCACATCACACCACGAGGTTTGGAATGCTGTATTAGCTAAGATGTGCCCTTCAAATTCACTATTGAAGTCTTAACATAGGCCAGTACCATAACAAGAATCTAAAATCACATTCAAGAAAATCGTTTTTCTGTACATAAAAATAACAATTTCCTCTGTTTGTTTATAAGTTCATCATAAAACGCTTTTGATACACTTAAAGTCCAAAGCTCGAGTCTCTCTCGAATATTCAGAAGCGTGGAAAGCCTGGGCTACGAAAAATTGTTTTCGATTTCATGACAATTTATCCACGGCTTGCGTGTGGAAAGTTGTATATTTTATAGTTGCCTTCACATGTAAACAGTCAAACTGACTTGCTGGTTGTTTTTGCATCTTGTGCCACATAGATCAATTCTAGGAGTAAATATCACTGCATACTTAATGGATAATGTATTGTTAGTACATACTCATCACAAATGGCTATGATCTACCAAAAGTGTGCAACTATGGCTCGATGGATGTGTCGGTGGCTTTAGTGGTGTGCATCACTGAGCTTACTAGAAATACTTGGGAATTTTATGTGCAAAAATGTACTGATAAAATGTGATTGATTTTTGTAGAAGATATAAATAACATTATTGTACATACATAATGGATGAGAAGCTGAAAATAGCAGAGTAGTTTTAATTTAATGTAGAGAACAATTTGTAAATAGTAGGTTAGGTTTATGGGTTTCAGCTGTATATAATCAGTGAGAAGAACAACACTTGTTATTATGTGTAAAGAAACAATGTTTTGCTACAATAAATTGTATTTACTATATAATAAACAGCATGCTGTGTATTTTTTGGCCATTCCTTCGACTTGTAATGCTGTCAGGCATGAAGTGTGGGATTCAGATGAGATAATGGAAATACATCTGGTAAGAGTAGTGACCACGAGGTGTGGCTATAAAATAGCCGGACTGATTTTTTTGCCAGTTCCATGTGGCCTCGGCAACAGCGAGCAGGGTGGGGTATTGACCTTGGCACTACCCTTCATCTACCATTACACTTCCAAGCACGTGCGGCCAACAGTTCAGCAGTAGCCTTTGTTTGAAGCTGACCGTGTACCCGAGCTCTGTCGGAATAATGTTGAGTGTTATCGTGGAGCAACTTGTCAATGTGAAATTCTTTGTAAAATTTGGAAAATCTGCTACAAAAATGTACAATTTATTGAAAGAAGCATTTTCGAGTGGTTAAAAAAATTTAAAGAGGGAAGGGAAGAGATCNGAGATAATCCACGCCCCAGTCGTCCTCGCACATCAAAATCAGATGCTAACATTGAAAAAGTCGGTGAAATTGTTTGACAAAATCGTTGCTTGAGCATTCAAGCAGTTGCTGAATTAGCTAACATCAGTAAAGAAACTGTTAGACAGATTTTACATGAAGATTTAAACATGAAAAAAGTGTGCTTGAAGATGATGCGTGCTGAGACTCCTCACTTGTGAGCAAAAGGGAACTCAAATGAACATTTGTGCTGACAATTTTCAAAACATTGAAAATGATCCAAACGTTTTGGGAAACGTAATAGCTTTTGATGGATTGTGTTTTTTATTCAGTATGACCAATCAATGCATAAGAAGAGTCCCAGTTCACCAAGACTAAAGAAAGCACAGATGAGCAAGTCCAAATTCAAAGCAATGATGATCGTTTTTTTTTTCGATATCCGAGGGATTGTTCACGTTAATTGGGTGCCTGAAGGTCAGACCATTAACCAGGTCTACTATAAGGGGGTTTCGACAACCTTTCGTGAACGGGCGAGAAGAAGAAGACCTGACGTGGAAGAATGGCCCGTGGATTCTTCACACGACGCGCTGTCTGTGGAGACGTTTTTGGCAAAGCACAAGATCCCCGTGTTGGAACATCCACCGTACTCGCCTGACGTAGCCCATGCGACTTTTATTTGTTTCCAAATATTAAGTCTGCATTGAAAGGAACCCGTTCGAGTCCGTAGATGCAGTGAAAGCAAAAGCGACGGAGCTTACGAAGAAACTCAGAAAATAACCTGCAACATTGCTTCCAAAAGTGGAAGATTCGCATGGAGCGGTAACACCAATATCGTAATAGCTGTATAATGGATTATTAAGAGTCGGAGTGTCCATTAAATTACATCTGATTATTATTTATTTATTTATTTATGCATTAAATCATTAGATAGGCCAATACACATACAATAAACAAAATGAATTAAAGAAAATAAAACAATTAGTGGCCACTCCTTGCTCATTCGTGCTACTGACTGATGCCTCGAAAACGGCAGATTTTTGTACGACGTAGATTAGGGATCCCAACCAGGACACCTGGAGGGGAGAGGTGTCAAACAAAATAAAAACTTTAAACTAGGAATTAAATTTTAAGGTAAGTAATAGTTATTTGAAACATTAATAATAATTCTGGAAAGCAGAATATGGTTAACTGTTAACTACTGGGCGATTCATCGTTCACTGTAACTTTTGAATACGGCATCTGTATGCCATGTACAAATTACAGCAAATTAAAACAGATTTTTACTTATTCACACAACACGTGCACAATTCAACTGTCTGTATAAGCCAGCCTCACTTCATCTGTTTTCTCAAAGGTATTAGTCCGATGCTTTTGCCATCTAGTATTTGGTACCACAACGTTTAGAAAACAGCGCTTTTGCGGTTATACTATACTATACTAAAGCATTTGAAACCTCTAATTATCTAAACCCTCTGATATTTCTCCATAAGGAAGCACTGACATGCACTTTCTGTCAAAATACTGAAGATATAGACTCTATAGCAACCAAGTACCTGCTTTTGCCGACCAGAGTAATTCATTGCATAGCCACTGCATGGATTAGTAATGTACAGTAAGGTCCAGTTTATAATAGAAAAAAAAAACAAAGGTAGTAAAATCATGCCTCTATATTGTAAATGTTTTCCAATTATGATGTAGTAATTTGTGTCTCCAATTTGGGCTTGATACATTGCAGTTTAGTGGCCGCCCAGAACTGTAGTTGTCGGTAGCTAATANAAATTTCTCTTCTTTTCAGGCATAAATAACTATGTCGATATCTAGCTCGACATCTGTCCCCACTAACTGGCTTCTCGGAAAGCCGATCTCTAACTTATCTGCAGCTAGACTTTAGTGCGGAGTGGATGCGCTCTGGATTGCATTCTGCTAACCTGTTGTGGAGACTATGCTTTCAGCTGTTTTTTTTATNTGTATTCGGCTCTAACGGAGGTCCAAAAATGGACTTTCCAACTGCTTTCAGAAAGGATGGTCAACGATTGGTCACAGTGTTTACAGTGGAGAAGACATTGTTGACCTCTTTCAGGATCCTACATTAAACAGATTATGACAAGAAATGCCGGAGTATATACCAAGTGCTTTGGAAAAACTGCAATCGTGATACGGTTATCAAGAACTTTTGCTTTTTTGTTTCTTGGTGGAGGAAGTGGCAGGAAAATATGACGAGCTCCTGGCCCTACACACGATGGATGGTCAAAAGTATTAACGCTCTAGAAATGTGCCTCTTTCAAAGTTAGTTTCAGTTAACACCTCGAGAGGCAATATAGTGTTGTTTGAAAGCCTTGTTTATGTGAGGTATTGGAATGACGCTCCACTAGGAATTGGTGCTCCATATAATGATATTCTGCTTCTAGGTTTCCCCAAAATTTACCCTAATCAAACAATTGGTAGGAAAGCTTACACTGCTTTTGGTTTCTTTGCTTCCGAGCACTCGTTGGCCTTAGCTTTTTTTGACGGTCGGGCGTACACGGAAACTAAAGAAAAAATGGTCAAGAATCTGAAACGTCCACAGCGGCCTGATTTTCTGCGAATAATTGAAATATACGAGAAAAGATCTCGATCTAGAAAATTTTGTAACTGAAAGTACGAGGGACAAGTAAATATATAGCATGTGTGGAAATGTAACCCCGAGAGATCTAGTTTTCATTGAACTTAATGAATGTTGCTATAAGACGAGGTTTGACAATGATGCTGCGGAACNGGGCATCAGTTCGATTCAAAAATATAACCAGTCGCAAAGGACGAAGAACAAAAGCAGTTCATTCTTCGCAAATCATAGAAAACAGTTTCCTACACCATCGAAGACATCTCTTATTTCATAATTATTAAATTTTTATTTTTCATTTTCAGCTACTTATGGCCACCTCCCACGAGAAGATGTTTGAAAGAGTTTCATAACAGGAACTTGTTTGACAGTGAACAACTACTNTGNGTGGTGGGTATGCAATGAATTACTCTTGTTGGCAGAAATAGGTGTTTAGTAGCTGTGGCTTCAGTATTTTGATAAAAAGTGCATGTCAATGCTTCCTTATGGAGAAAAGAAATTGATCTGTGATCGAATCAGTGTACTTCCAATAATAATATTTGGACCAGTAGAAAATGATTGGTGTATTTTTTCTTTGCAGTCTGACCAGCCAATTTAACATACATTACATCCAAACACTAAGTTTTATATATACAGATTAAATACTGAATCCAACAGTGTATCAAATTATTTGATGTTTTTTTCTTAACCGGTTTCTGGAGTTAAAGATCTATAATAAACCCCGGTAGTTGTTTATTTGTGTTTAAAACTCAAAGCTTTCTAATAATACATTTTCATGAATCTTATAGGTTTTACAATACATTGTACTCAGGTCTGGACATAACAGTCCCGACTTACACATAGAATTTTCGAGAAAACCGGGACGTGGCGTCCCAAACTGAGACAGTGGTTTATAAAACCTAAAAATCTGGGACTGTCCCAGGAAAATCGGGATGTCTGGCATCCCTAATACTGATGTTTCTTAAATCTGTTATATAGCAGTTCATTATCTTGAGGTTCATCTGTCAATTATTTACTATCTCTATATAATGACCAAATAGATGTTGATGGGGTATTAACATATCATCATTGAATGAAGTGGTTTTCAGCCTACTTTTTCTAACATTTCAAACACTGTTCATTACTTAGCTGTTGTCTNATACTTTAGTTGTAATAAATTAAACTTTGAGCAAAGTTGATTACAGTTTTTGAAGCAAATTCTCAAGGAAAAAGTGATTTTTAAACATTATTTTTTTCTTTACTTTTTTAATGAAAATGGCCTCCCATTTGAAACCATCATCATTTTTCTTTGATTCACCGTTTCCCTAGTTTTTGTAGCTTTAGAGTAGATATATTGCAAAATAAAATTTGGTTGTTTTTTACTTGCTACCCTGTATATAATATAATTTTATTATTGAGTAGCTCATGCTTTTACATTTATATTTCCTGATGTGGAATATTTACTCTGAAAATATTATGCAGTGTTATAAATGTGTAGGTTTTGACAAAAGGTAATATGATACAGTACCAAGAACAATTTTGTCACATTCAAACGAAGCATAGCGACAAATTTCGTTTCGCTTAAATCGCAAATTTTCGTTCACTTACCAAGCTAGCGAAAAAACCACATTCGCTACTACGCCTTTCGCCACTATGCTTCGTTTGAATATGAAAAAAATGTTCCTGGTACCATAGCAACGAATCGGTAACCTTGATAATTTTGGGAATGCATATCTTTTTTCAAGGTTTGCTCAGAAAATAATTTGCAATTATTTTTTAAAACATCTACACTTAATGACACCAAACAACTGTGCACACTTTTGACTCGTTTTCTGAATGCTTGCCATTTTAAATTGCAAGCTAGTTTACTTACAGGCTTACTTGACTGGTCGTTAGCTGTTTCAAAGGAAATGAATTATTTCCTTGTGTAACTTCCTCACTCGATTTAAACAATTTGGTTAGGTAAAGAAATAATTGTTGGGTTTTGGTTTGTTTGTTTAATGTTTCTTAAAACATTTTGTTTGTTTAAGAAAACTAAGATATTGTTTAGGATTGAATTGTAAAACAGTTACTAGAACACATGTCAAACTACAGTAAAACCCCGATTATCATAAATAAAGGCGACGGACCCAATTTTGGATAAGCNAAATTTCGGATAATCCGGAAATTCAGTGTTAAGGTGCAGAGAAGGTACAACATTTACCAAAAAACACATTTAATTACTACTCAGATAATATGCACATTATTTACAAGTACTATATGAATTCAGTTATTAACTGCTTTGTTTGAATATTTTTTACAATGTTTTTGGCTGCAATGTCCCTCCACAGTTTTATTGCAGTATGTCGATAATAAATAATTAAAATATAAAAAAGAAGTTTAGGCAATTTCCGTAAACGCGGTTTTTGGTTAAGCGAAATTCGGATAACCAAATTCTAATGTCGTCAAACGAAAGAAGTGTTGTATAAATAAAAAAAAAAAAATAGTTGTACGAACACTTAAAATTAACTTGCATAATATTGAACAATATACAGTTGCTGCATATGTGAAGTCAATGAATGGTGCAGCTACATTTTCANTGTATATTAGAACTATAATATTCAGCAATTTGATGTCACATATCTGAAATGGTGGCAATGTAGTCTTGTATTACCAGTCAACATTTCTATTGTTTTCATGCACTGATAATAAGAACAACTGCCTCCTTGGCAGGTGCTATCTGTGGTGAAACAGCTGGTGGGTCATCAACTCTCTCACCAAAAGTCATTGGTTCAATTCCCACAAGAATGGGTGTTGTGAACTACATTCGTGTCAATTGTCCCCAAGCATAACAACATCTTTAGCGAGAACCCTACAGTTCTGGCCAAGAAAAGCACTTGTATTCCTTTTTGTAATTAATGTANCTACAATTGCATAAAAATACTGAAAACATTTAAGCTGCACGTGTTCAATGACTTCACAGTACACCAGTGAGTGGAGGATCAAATAATACGAACACTGTAAGCAAGGTACGACAATTAGTTACAATCCACGACATAACACAGTAAAAGAAAATTGTATGTTTGTCATTTTGAACTCATAATTAACCTTCCAGTACATGAGGTAAATGTTAAGGACATCGTAATTATTTTAAAAAGAAACGTGTCAGCCATGATAACACAACTAGTGATCATATGAAAATATTCTGATTACTAAATATACCTACTATTTCAACAAAAATTCACACAGAAAAGTTGCCAAAACTAACCATGAATTCACAACACAGACGACTTACACGTATTCACATCAGCATTAAAAGTAACCAAATTTCCAGTAAGTAGAATGTTGAAAGGCTGTGCTTTAATGAAAATATGTAGCTATTAAGATTGTATATGCAGAATCAGAGATTCAGCGAGTTCTTTGTCGTATACATTGATCGCATTGGGTTATTATTTGCCATGGTTACTGGAATACCTTCAACGTTTGGCTGCATATTCGTGTGACTTCCTCGGGGACAAACCGCTCAAAACTAGTATTAGCTTTGAGCTTTTGTCCCTAAGGAAGCCACATAAGCATGCAGCAAAACGTTGAAGGTATTTCAGTAACGATGGCCCAGCAACCCAGTTCAACATATAAGATTGGATAGAGTTCTGACATACATTGTACTACCAAATTCGACATAGCCTTCACACATTATTACTTCAACCCAGGGCCGTAGCTGAGAATTTGGGGGCCCCCCCGCAAAGAAAAGTCAGCAGGCTATCTCTACTCCTAGAAGAATTTTAACTGCCTCAGCTAAACAGGACAGATTTTCAATTCCATAATAAAACATATCCCCCAACATTACAAAATGAAAGTATTTCGATGATAAGCCCAGATAAATGATCTTAAAGAGAATCGCAATTATTGTATGCATACGTACAAGCCTCGATGTGAACTGGAATCATTTGAAATCAAATTGACACAGCGATCCAAAACATATCCAAGTTAAACAAAAAGAAGAGGGAAGACAAAATGAGAGACAGCTGAATAGTCAAATTTGGTATTGGTGTTTACAGCAACTCTGTACAGGTAAATAAAAGGTAATTTAAAAAAATGTACAATTTGGGAAACGAAGAATACTAACAAGGGAACCACTCATGTGGGCATGCTGAAACCTCACTTGAAATTTTTATCATAGATAGAGGATGATAAGATATGAACATCCTCAAAAATTTAGCTGCCGATACGCACTGCAAGGTATTAAAAAAAATATAATTGTTAACGTTTATGAGGCTACTCCCTCGATCGACTCCACGCCAGTGAGTGGAGTCGACTCCACGCCCAGAACATGGTAGCGGAGTCGACTCCACGGCCGCAAGCACGATCCCGGTAACGGTATAAAAGAAGAACACCTAATAACACCGTTAAGATTCTAGCAGATAAAACTTTAATGGCGACAGTTTAACCAACAAAATTTAAAACAATATTAATTAAAATCATGCACTTCTACTTAAAGATTTAAGAATTTTGTTGTTTGCAGTGTCGCATTGCAACAAGAAGCATATATCTATCACACGTCCAAGACTAATATAAAAGTATGTACGTAACATCAAGACGGATAGAGTGACACCTACACATTTTATGGTTTACATGTTGATAAAAATCGGCCATTTTCAAAATTGTTATATTTGTAGCGTAAATAAATACAAATCTGTTTAATCAAATATTCAGCTAGGAATACAGGAATAGAAAGAAAACACAAAAAATTAAATAACGGTA
>KZ871693.1:35430-47190 GCA_003456935.1 Machilis hrabei | reverse complement strand
AAAACTCATCCACCGGTATGACAAATGCATCAATCTTCGGGGTGATTGTGTCGAAAAGTAGGTTAGAGTGTACTTAACTTCTGGTAATAAAACAATTTTGTTATTCACACTTGTCTTTATTTTATGCCCCATCAGAGGTTGAAAAAACATAGCCGTCGTACATAATTTCCCAGGAGGTACTTGAAAGAATATTGAATTATCCACGTGATATCCATTAGACACTCAAACATTCTAGCAGGAATAACGTGAAACATATAGCGTTCAGTCATAATACCTGAAATTATAACCTGCTTCTACCAAGAGCAGTAATAAAGGTACGAACAGGTAGGCTTAATGGGTATTATGCTCACTTCTTGATCGGGAGTTACAAGACTGCCATCTTGTCCTCAGTACAAAGGGTTATCCTCTAGTCTGCCTGTGAAGAATACCACATTAAGAAATTATAAGCATCTTAAAAGTGGGGTCCCATTGATATGTGTTCGGTGTAAAAGAACTCGCCACCGGTTATGTGTTGAATGAGTGGCAAAATTGTATAACTAATCCTGAAGCATTATTATGACAAGGATGGGTTGTCCTTTAGACCACAATGTCAAAATAGCCAGCAGCCATATGTATCGTACAGCAAATGACACAAGTCTGTATTCACTTATCTGTAAATTCCACAAACTAGATTCCTTGCAGTTTCAAATTAAAAAGGTCTCGAAAGGTACAGTGCATTTTTTTTTTCGAGCAAAACAGTAGTATAGTTATATTTATGTGCACGATACCAAATACCAATGTATACAGCATGATGTTGTTTGAATATTAGTTGCTTATATTTTTCTGTAAGCATGTGAACCACTTGCATATGAATCCTCAGCCAATAGGTTCATTTGCTCACGAGAAAAGACAAAAAGACGCAGTGCTGAGGGACACGACAAGTGGATTGCTCCCAGTCTGCAAAGCGAAGTAAAAACNCTGTTTGCAAAGATAGTCAAGTGTTTTTACAATATGGCAGTGTGCACTAAAAACACATTTATTATTGGTTGTGGAAAATAGTAATGTAAAGATNAGCATTCTTTAGATTTTATCTTAGCTGAATTTAGGGTGGTTGTTACAGCTTTCATTTGATACAGTAAATTGTAAATGTATTTTAACGATTGTGGTTGTACATAAATATAAGCTTGTTGTGTTAAAAAAATAAGTACGCTACATTTTTATGAAGTTTTATTTAGGGATTTGTGTTTATGTAGTGAAAATAGTAACTAACACTTACATAAAAATGTATCCAATTTGATGTTAGTTTACACTGCCACATTGCTAACTGCCTAGATAAATAGACTGTTCTGCTGTTTCAAGCAACTGATTGACAACAAAATGATTATATTCTTGAACAACCAACAATNTCAATACAAACCCACTATCAATAAATAAGCAGAAAGGATGTTCAGTGGTAGCTTTGTGTTGAATATTATTTCACAATGGGCCAAATGACATGGGCTGACTTGATTTCCCAATGTGGGCCGAACATGGACTCCTCCACTGAATGGCAACCATTTATACCTTTCCATTGTGAGACTATATTGATCGGTGTGGTTCCCATATGGACTGGAGTGGGTCTAAATGAGTGTCATTCGATGGGGGAGTACGTGTCGGGAGCACGTCGGAAAATCAAGTTGGTACATGTTGCTGTCCCTCTTGAGAAAGAATATTCCACACATTGGGTTAATAGTGGGGCCCATATGTTTGTGCAGCTGTTTTTTTTTTATATCCAAACATATATAAATAGACATTTTTCTGTATTTGAGTAACCAGTTAGTCTTTATTGCAGGTGACAAGACGACATTACCTGGGGAAGAACAACATGAAGGAGTGGCACCCTCTCGACCTGTTACACTCGCACCGAGCACTCTTTCAGATCAGATGATAATGTACCTGCCAGACTCCAGAAACAAAGTTAGTAAACACATCAAGGTTTGAACATTTACAGCTAAGACACTAACTACTTTGACACTATTGTTAGTGTTCCCTAACAGCATGGGACATCCCATATATGATGTCCCAATCTCCCGTAAAGGGATATCCCACACATAATATCCCAAGGATGTCCCAGGGACATCCCATATATATATCCCAATCTCCCATAAAGAGATATCCCACATATAATATCCCAAGGATATCCCAGGGATGTCCCATGTAGGATATCCCACATATAATATCCCAAGAATGTCCTGAATCATAGTCCCCTGGGTGTCCATGGGACATCCCGTGGGATATCCCGTTTTGGGATGTTTGGCGGCCATCTGGATGTCCTGTGGACGACCCACAGACATCCCTGGGATATGGTGGGACATCCCTAGGACATCCCATCAACTCATGCGGGATGTCCCAGGGACATCCCTGGGATGTCCTTGTGCTATTAGGGTCGTTCTTTTTGAAA
This sequence comes from Machilis hrabei, assembly GCA_003456935.1. Taxonomy (NCBI): domain Eukaryota; kingdom Metazoa; phylum Arthropoda; class Insecta; order Archaeognatha; family Machilidae; genus Machilis; species Machilis hrabei. The sequence continues at coordinate 44,771 of KZ871693.1, read as the reverse complement.
CATAACCTATGGATAAATTACAATAATATTACATTTGAACGTTTCTTTTGAAATAGCTTGATTTTAAACTGTAATATATATTCATATAATTACTCCTTTACGAAAGCATTCAGAATTGTGTGCAGTATAGTAAAATCACATGTTCCAGAAGAGAAACTAAACTATACATGGTTCTGTATATGTAAAGTAGATGCAAATTGGCAGTGTTCAGATGAAACAATACTGTAACTGATATCATAGAATGAGGTGATAGACTTTGCAGATTGATTTNTTGAGAAGTTTTAATGGTGCATTAACTTGAGCGAGGAACTACATTGAAACTTTTTCTGTTACATTCGATAAATGGTAAAGAATTATCGAGGTCAGAAGTTAATTATACTGAAAACATATTTTGATAAATAATTAATTTGAATAATCGTTTCTCAGCATTAGATAGCAAGTATGTTCAATGGGTTAAGAAGTTCTATGTTTTAAGTATTTAGTTACAACATTAGATGTGTGAATAAACTATATATCGCCCTATACAGGGTGATTTGTGAACTGTATTTGGTGAAGATGTTATTTGGTCAATTTTGAATCAAAAAGGCAGAGTGGTAATATGTCATCAGACGCTTCATTTTCCAGTAAATTGCTCTTTAAGTTACNGAAACTTTGCAGTGGCACACATGTCTTGGTACAGAAGAAATCTACTTACTTTTCTTGTTGGATGGTATAAATTTAATTTGACTCCTAGCTGAATTCCAGAGCAGACAACATAAAAAAAGTGTCAGGTCCATATTTATTTTATACTGTATGTTTAATATTTGGTAATGTGACTTAAGTTTTGGTTAGACGACAGTTGCGATGCTAACTTAAAGTGCTTTAAGCCACAGTGTCGTGAAAAGTAACTCTGTGATTAAAAGTATATTACCCAGCTGAAAGGTAGTTAATTACACCGNGTTCAGTGAAAGCGTATTAATTCCAATTCTGGATTGAAATTATTGCAGCTCTTGGACAGAACAATGGACAGTAACGAACATGGAGGCAGCAATGTCGTCTGATAGGTTTTGTTCTTGAAACAATGAAGAAATTAGAATTTCAATCGCTGCATCGGAATAACCATCCATACAGAAATGTTTGGATGGTACCAGTCGCAACGTAAAGGCTAATTCTATTTTTCAAGCACATATCAAATTATTAAAAAACTTTAAAACCACAGTAAAAAGCAAATGTGCAATGTGCCGTTTATTTGTTAACAGCTGAACAAGTACTGAGACATCTGTAGGACAAAAGTGAAAGTTACGTTTGACTTTTCACGTCTAACTGCTAAGCTACTTTTCAAACCGTTTAATAAAAATTCACTGGAAAGCACATATTGCCAATTTAAAAAATTAATTATGGTCTAAACAAAGTTTTTGAGATGTTTACGAATTAAACTATTTGGTTGTGTTTGCCAAATACAACCATAATATAGCACCTCTTTATGAAAAGTTTAATTAGAAAACTAAGTGCTGTGTAACATTTTTCTGCTTTATATTTTATTGAATATGGTATGGTAAACATCTCAAGTAAATATAGTTTGCAGAATTTGAATCATGCTATGTATGTTACATTTAAGTTTATGAAAGTTGAGTTGTTGATATTTACTTTTAATATTTTTTTTTGCAGGAACAGCGGGTTGAGTTGTTATCATCAATCCAGTCAGACACGGCTGAGTTTGTAACTAAAACATACTTGACAACTTTCACGTACTTGACAACACTTCTGGAAAATGGCGAGACNGTTGTCTCTGGTCAGGAAAAAGTCATTAAAAACATTATAACGGAAGAGGTGGACCGCCAAACCAAGAAAGTCAGACCTACTCCGGTAATGACGTCATCTGTTGTCACTTCTGATGTATCGTACACAACTCTTACTCAACTAACTACGTACACGTACTACAACACTTTCTTCGATGGTGACCTACCTGTGGTCGTGTCCTCCAAGGAAACGGTGACCAACACTGCAACGATTCCTGCCACACCACTACCAACCACTCCGCTTCAAACATCGAAGCCTGCTTTTGATACGAACACTTATTACAATACTTACACGTTCTCGAAAACTCTTAGCGATGGACAGAAAGAGAAGGTTTTAACAAAGAAAGAGACAATTACACAAGTTGTAATTACAGAGGCTCCTAGTATTGACAAGACCCAAACAGTTGTCGAACCTACACCAGTTGCATACATGGAAAAAATACATCCAACAGCTACTACGGAAGTTCTCAAGACGTATTTCGCGACATATACGTACTTCTCGACAATTATGGACGGGACCAATACGGTAGTAGACAGTACTGTAGTAACCTCCACCGAAGTTGTTACCGACACTTACTATATAGGGCCTAAGAAAACGTATGGTGCAAATCTTGAAGCCATTGAACCAACAAAATCAGTAGGAGTGGTTCAACCCACACAGGTATTAACACCTAATCTGCACGGTTCAGGTGAACATGAGATGGCGCCTTTACAGGTTTATGCAACCAAAACATACCTGACGACTTACACCTACTTTACGACGCTGTTGGTTGGTAAAGAGACTACAGTCAGCACAAGAACACATGTTGTGTCCGACGTCGTTACAGAGGCTATCACGACAGGAATCGACGCTTCGTATTTGAATTCGTTACGTAGCTCTTTCCTGGCCCAAAAAACAGACTCGCCCATTGTGACCACAGTCATGATTGGAGGAGAGGAGCTTGAAATTACCGCTCTTAAACCAAGTAGAACAAAAGCTACAGCAGCCATCGATGCAGTGGTTTCGCAAGTGAATGATCTTGTGAAAGAGTCACTCTCAGCGGTACCTGTTAAACCTTTAAGTGAACCAGATGTAGTCAGTATAGAACCCTCCGCACCTGTTGATGCTGGAATAAGTGTTCAGAAAGCAGGAGAGAATGAAAAAGGAGACATGAGTGCAGAGACACCAGAACTTAACGGTTCGTTGTCGATAGCATCAAATGAAACTAAACCATCCGGTTCAGTTGTTACTGGCTCTACTATAATATTTTTAGACGGTGGTCCATCAGCTACACCAGAAAGTGATAACCTTTCAAAAGACGAAGAGATTGAACCTTCATCTACACTTCAACCTACATCTGTAATTAAAGGTTCTACGATAGTATTCTTTGACACAAGTACTTCTAGCATACAAGCCAATAAAAACAAGCCTGTCTCTGCTACTGGTAGCCAGAAAACAGCAAATCAAAAGAAAACATCCGTGGGCAGTACAGATACTCCTGAACATTTGCTCAGTAGCATGTCATCAGCTGTTAAAAGCAACCAAGTCACAAGAACCATTAATGCTACCACAGTCATCACCGCTGCTAATGGGGTGAAGAAAACGCTTCGGCCTGGTGATAAGGTTACCTTTTTGACTCATCCAAATGGTAAAGTGACAATGAATCCTATCCCAGAAGCCTTTGGTAAGAAACCAAACAAAGCTACTTCAGAAGAAAACGATAACATCGGAGGTGGGCTTGATATGAGTGACCTCATAAGTCTTGGTTCTTTAGGAATGAGTGGCTTAAATGCTTTAGGGCCTGTTATCAATGCCATGGCTGGACTAATAAACCAAAATATTAAAAACAACAACAACAACAATATTAACAATGATAATAACAACAATGCAGTAAANCGAAACGATACTCGGAGACCGACACCACTACCACCGGCGCTTATGTCACCAGCACGAGAACCTGTTTACATTCCTGTAGGTGGTTTAGGTGCGAGTCTCAGCCACTCTCCTAATGTTCCACACCAAGGACACGGATTTGTACCAATGAGGCTAGCTGATGCTGAAGCCAGAATACCGATTGTTAACAGACCTCCGCCAGGTGAAGATTTTGTAATAGGCAGGCCCACTTTTGAAACACCGCAGCATATACGACCAGGCCCACATGCTAAAGAAGAACCTCCAATCCCAGGCTTACCATTAGTTCCAACACCTACTTTGCCTTCAAATGCTGTAGGTGGAAGACCTGGAAATCAAAATGCAATTTTTGTAAACCATGATCCNCCTTCAGGATTTAGACCTCCTCAAGAAGGCAACATAATTAAAAACGTGGGTCCAACGAGGGTTTCCGTGATTTCAGGAGTTCAAACAGTGTTCCTTGGCATGCCTGGGCCTGGTGGAAACCCTGCTGCTCCATCACCTGGAAATCTGCATCATGGGAGACCAGTCCAGCCACACGGTAAACCTAATGCAAACGGTGCAGATCGTACTTCAGAGTATCTAAGACCGTCTAAACCAACAGTTATTCATGGTGCAACAACTAAGTTCTTTGGGCCAAATGGTCAACCGATACCAAACCCAGGTTCATCATCAGGGCCAGGTAATGGGCATCACATTCAACATCCTCCACCACAGAACATAAACGGACATCAAGTACCTTCAGGACTTCGACCTCCACCGCCTCCTTCAGGTGGCCGTCCTTCTCAAGGTCCTCCAAGACATCAAAGGCCACCTCAGTTTATACAAGGCCCATTCCCAACGCAGGCAGATCATGTAATTCTTCTTGGTCATCCCCCAGAGGCTAGACCTGCTTTATTACCAGAAGCGCCAACCTTTGTCATACGAAATGATGGTAAACTAGTTCCTAGGCCACACAATGGACCACCACACCCTCCTCCGCAATCCCATCGCCCAACAAATATACATGCTCTCTTAGAACAAGAAGTTCACCCTTCACCTTCTCAAAATGTTCCTCAAATTAGACCACAAGGTGGCCCAATTGTGACAACACCTGGGGAGTCACACAGACAGCCACCATCATTTGAGGCTGAGGTAACATCTGCATCCACCCCAAGACCTGGAGTTCAAAGGCCTCCCCCACAACAGCAACCCCCTGGTAATAGAAGACCANCACGTCCTTTTGAGCTTGAAGGTCAGCATTCAACTCCAAGACCAAACTTTCCAACAAGACAACAAGGTCCTCCATCTAACTACTTCCCTCAAAACCATCAACGACCAGAAAATTCTGCTCATCATCCACAACATGAATCTGGAAATGCTCCAAGACCCACAGGATTTTTACCTCGGCTACCACCTTCACAAGGAAAACCACACTCTCCGCCATTACAGCCACCAACAGAGAAACCAGATTCAGCAGAATCTCATGATCCAACAAATGAGCCAAAGGATTCCATAAGAGAACCAGAATCTACAGGAGAAAGTCGACCTCCAATTGTAGAATACAATCCCCAAGATACTGGACGTCCTCACACTCACTTTTCACCAAATCTTCAGGATGGTGCACATCCAAACACACCATTCACTTCAAATCCTCAGGACGCAGGGCAACCAAACTCTCCATTTGTACCTAATTCTCACGGTACAGGGCGTCCAGGTGGAGACCCAGCACGTCCTACAGGTCCATTCACACCAAAAAGACCTAGACCACCACCATCACCACAAGATACTGATAACAATAGGAGACCTGGGCCACTCAGTGAAAACAATAGAAGACCTGGCCCTTCCAATGAAAATAACAGGAGACCTGGTCCCCCTAATGAAAACAATAGAAGGCCAGGACCTGTGCTTATTGGAAGGCCACCAAGACCTTCTGAAGTCCTTGAATATCGGCCACCATTTTCACATCCATATAGGCCAGGTGGTTTCCAGTCTCCTTTCCGACAGCCATCACTGCGACCTCCACCTTCTCCAGGAAGGCCATTACCTCCTCCTCNTCAGCAAGGTCCAGCTACATCTTCCTCTCCAGTACCAGATAACAGGGAAGAGTTGGAAAGTAGTGAAAGTCAATATGGTGACCAGTCAAATGTACAGATTATAGCTTCTATTGAAGGCGATAATAAGATTGTAAGAACAAATGTCATAAGAGGCGACAAGACTGTAGTAATTCGACCATCAAATCCAACCCATTTGCCAATTCACACTGGATTAGGCATTCCCAATCAGGGACAACCCTTCCGCAGACCATCGCTGGAAATCCAAGGAAGTTTTTCAAGACCATATTCAACACCCTCAAGCAGCAGAACACCTCAGCTTAAACCATCAATACTTATTGGCTCAGAAATTATATTCCCTGATGTAACTAGTGAAACTTCCAAAACAGAAATCCCACAAAATGGTGAAGACAGCACGGTTGTTTCTGGTGCCACTACGATCTTCGGTGGCCTGTTTACTCGTCCAGCCGAAGAAGCTGAACCATCCTCATTTGAAGATCATACAGATATCCATGACATACCTGGTGAAGTTCCCACAAGCTACGTTACACATACAGAAACAATGACACAGACAGTAACTACAACNCAAACGACNACTCTTCTTAGCCAAGGACAGCCAGTCATAAAAACTGTCGTCGTCACAAAAACGCTTAATCCTCACACAGTTGTTTCAACCATCATAGGAACTGTCACTGAAATACACACCATTGATGCCATAAGTCCAACAGCAGTTCATGAAAATGGNGTAACCACTCTTGCTGTCGACTCAGTAAGCCAAGGGGATGTACCACCAACACATCAAGAAGAAGATGAGCCATCGACTTATCCCCCAGGGTCACCATTTGATCCTGCCAACTTCCCATCATTCCCAATCAAACCACCNTCTGAAAATAATCCCAACGGNGACGATAGTTCAGAATACGATGTCGGTGGAACCAACTACAACATCGATTATGGCAGTATAGGCATTATTCCTGGAGAATCAACAACTTCAAATGATGTNAAATNCAGCGAAGAGCCTGAAGCCGATAAGGATATTGAAGTGAACAATGAAATTAGTAGAGTGATNGNAAATGGAANCCCAAATGTACCAATTTCGGTTGATCAACCTAACATAGTGAGAAAATGTGAACCAGAATGCCGGATCAATANAAACGAGGTGTGTCAGCCGGTTGATGATCAGTATCTCTGTGTATGTCAACCAGGATTTGCACGCATGAGGCCTGAGGACAGATGTGAAAGTAAGTATTCTGACATGATATTTTTATTAGATTTCAACTTATTGCAATAAAAATGTGAATTTTTCCTTTGTAGCTGGCAATTTAGTTGTTGAATCAGCTGTGATAAACACTATCAGGTATTAGACATTTGTGTGTCAGCTGCATTTTCAGCATCAACATTTTCCACTGCTAGCATCAAATGTTTCACTTTCGTGGTAAAATATCAATTTCATATCTTGTTTAAAAGTAGGGTTCCAGCGATAACCCAGACAGCATAATAAGCTTGATTCAAACTTGCAGCAAGCTTTCCATGTCAAGTCAATAAGCTTACAGTAAGTTTTCCATGGCAAGCTTAAAGCTTGCAGCAAGCTTGATTCAAGCAACGAAGTTTACACTTGTCCAGCTTGTNTCAAGCAACGAAGTTTACACTTGTCCAGCTTGTTTTATGCTAGTCGTGGCAAGCTTGCAACAAACTTGTCGTGGCAATCTATTACCGAGGGCAGCCAAAATCAAGCTTAAGTTAAGTTTGCCGTAGGCTTATCATTTTGAAGTTAGCGTGGCAAGCTTAAGTTAAGTTTGCCATAGGCTTGTAATTTGAAGTTACCACGGCAAGCCAAAATCAAGCGAAAGCTATGCTTGCCGTAAGCTTACATGTGAAAGAACTCACTACCAGCTTTGCGCCAAGCAAGTAGTAAAACTTAGTAATCCCTGAGCACGTAGGAGATGGTGCCCCCATTAAACCAGGGATCGGATTAATGTGTTAAAAGTAACGTCGTTACAAGTAAATGTTACTTTTTTTTTAGTAACGAGCAGTAACAACGTTCCTTTTTAAAANANGTTACGATACTAGTAAGGTGTTATTATTTTGCTGAAACGAGTAACGATATCTGCTGTTACTTTTCACAACTTTTGTCGAAAAATGCAATTACGTATTTGACGTGTTTTCTTTCATTCCTGCTTTAAATAGGGAATATTTGTTGTATAAAGGGATTTTTTATGTGAAGAAGGGAAATTTAACATTTTTGTGATCTGACCACACTGTACCAGGCTACCAGCGGCGAGGAACTGCCGCATTTTTTATCCTCCAAAAGTTTGACACTTGATTCACTGCAGAACTTTTACCTCTGTTGAAAGAATGTTTAGTGCAGGTGGCCTAGTGCTAACACTATTAAGAGGATAAATGACAGTCGAGACATTTGAGCAGCAGTTCCTTTTGAAATGAAATGAAAAGTTTAGCACTAATCATTGTGTTGATTAAAAAAATCCAGTGTGTTTATGCTCTTGTAATTCATTGAATAATGAAAATTTATTAAATTTATCTCTTAACTTTTTTTAAACTACCGATAAAAGTAACGGTTAGTTACTTTTGAAGTAACCTTAACAAGTTACTTTTCAAAAATATTAACAGCAACAAGTTACTTTTTGGAGCACGTAACGGTAACAGTAACGAGTTATATTTGAAAAGGAACGTTCCGAAACCTTACATTAAACCTAATCTGTCAGAGCTTAAGACCATAAACTCAAAAATGCATCAAGAGATTAATAATATGTGTTTCATATTTCCAAAAATTGTTTACAACCACCACGGTATATCACAGTGAGCTGTAAAAACAGCTATTACCTTTACATTTGCAGCTGATAGCATGAATTTAGGACTCTGTAATATCATAGCCTTTCTTGTAAGNTGGGTGTTTCTGTGGGTAAAAAGATTGACAGTGTGAGGGGAATTAAAAATGTTTCATGGTTTAGTACAAATTCTGTGATGAATGCACACTAAACGAATTTTAAGTTCACTATTTAATAGCTAACAGCTCTCTCTTTCTTAAGATGATGTATATTTTATATTCATTTTTCTTGTTTTCAGCAACATACACTTACAANGTAAGTGTTCTTCTTGAGCGGGCTGGAAAGACGAAGCTTCAGTATAATGAACACTTGTCTGACAGAGCAAGCTTGGATTACCAAAAGTTGGCTGTCCTCACGAAACAGGGTCTCGACAGTGCNCTGCTGGGATCNGAATTGAAACACATATTCCATGGAACAACAGTTATGGAGTTTGTGGCACCACCTCTTGAAGAAAAAGAAAAGTTGTTNGACTTTGGTGCGCCAGTACATAATCCAGACGATGGTGTTGTGGTGAACTTCCTTGTTCAGGCATGTATTACTTACACCAGTTTTCAAATAAAGCTAAACATTATTTTAAGTAAGGTAGCCGAGTGTATACGTGACTGTGGATAATAAGATCGTAGGTTCAGATCACAGTGGTGGAGACAAAAGTTTAGCATAAAATTTGAAGATGTATCTCTTAAAATGTATGAACTAGAAAACCGATATGTCCAGTTAAGTAGTAAAGAACTTTATCGACCATTATTGAAAACTAGGGGGGGGTCGAACCCTGGTTTTTGCATCCGAACCGAAC
>KZ871693.1:5346-20006 GCA_003456935.1 Machilis hrabei | reverse complement strand
TTTAAAATAAAATTTGTTAGAAAAATATTAAGGAATTAAAGCTGACATTCACAAAATCTAAATGCTCCAAAGGCATATGTTAGAAAAGATAGTATGGAATTGAGCCCAAAGTTGACAAAATAAAAATGCACGTACGGCAATAATATTTACTCTCTGTTGCCTCAGAAAAGAACAAGAAATCGAATCCAGACGTCTGTGGTCACTCTTTTATGAGTCGGGATACCACAAATGGATATTTGAATATCGTTAGGATTTCCAGTGGTATTTTGTCAATATATGAATTAATGTCTTCTTTTTATCCACCTGGTATGTGTTTTAACAACAGTTATGTATCTTATGTTCCCCTGTTTCTTGCTTTCTGAACTCTATAATATGATATTTTTCCAGCCCACATCAGAAGGACGAGTCTGTGCCAAAAAAAGGCCCATCTTTAATTCCCAGAATAAAGGGATTGTAAGAACTCACTTTTACATTTCTAAGCATGTTGTGCACTTTGAATGAAAAACGCTACTAATTCATGCATGTGCATACTGATTCTACATGCTTATGCTATTAACTTTTGCTAATGCTTTTACACAAACACATTCTATTATACAGTATGTGTATAATACACTGGTGAAATTTCTATANTTCCACTTATATTGCAAAAGTANTGAAATACATTATGAATGAATGNATGNGCNAGTAATACTTAANACCACCGGGACCATCCAAATTAAACTTCTTTTCATCCCCCAAAATAACATGTTTCTATTCTTCATCCCAAGTCATATATTCCCTTGCATTTGATATTGGCAGTCAACAAGATGGTAATTTATAACATATTTTGTACTACTGAATCAGCAGTGACAAGTTAATAAAAAATATAATTTTCAAATTAACACATCTTCCCCAAATTCTCTGCAAATTTTGAGTCAAACACTTGTTAATACACATTACGAATAAATCTGTTTGCCAAATACTAGCCTGTATCATAAGATCAGCAACAACATCATATATATAATCTTATCAACATTTAATATATTTGTTACTAATTTTTGTTTATATTTTCGGACGTATGTCTCACTCTTGTTTAACCCTTTAAACAAAAACCTTCCTTTTCGTAGTTAGTTTCAGAAAATTCTAGGCCCTATCTACAGAACCTGGCAAAAACAGCAAAACTATCACTGTCACTCAGTTTGACTAATAATGATATCTAGAATTAATTTATGTTTTCACCACACATTTACACATGTCGAATACTAATAATAACATTTTATGTACCAAATAACAGCTTGCACTGCTAGCTTTTGAATGAACGTGTATACTCGGACATACTTTTGTGACCATCTTTCTGACAATACTTGCTGTTGACAAGCATAACATTCTGGCAGCTATGCAAAAATAAATTTAGGCTGCCATTAGCTGTTTGTTTGTAACAGCTGGTTTTCTTGGGCTGATCTTAAACTATCTTTACTCTTGACAGAGTAGTTCACAAATGTTAAAAATAAGGACTGGTTGACAACTATGACAAAATGCATTTTTTATCCTAATAGCCTGATGCAAAGTTTTTACACTAATGTATTAAAAAAAAATAATAATTAAATAAAGGATTGTTTTTGCCACTTCCATCCTTGTAATGTTTTATATCAGNNGAGATCNAANTCAAACCCGTTCTCTAGCTCATGTTGAAGATTTCTCCCGAGTGATTTGACGTGCAAGNAATCATTAACATGAGCTGGAGAATGAGTTTAAAGGGTCTTGGGTTCAATCCCTGCTGAAGGTGACATAATTTATCAGTAAAATTAAATATCTTTCATTTAAATAATCAAGCCTACCCAAGATCATTTAATTTTTGAGGAGAGTCATTTTGGAGTTATAACAACGAAACTTAAAACTGCTGTCACTTAGTGTGTTATTACAAAAAGAACTACCAGATGGCCTTGGAATCTCATTTTTCGACATTTTGAGGGTTAGTTAATTTTGCTTTTGAGTCTTCAATTCTCTGAGAATAACAGTTTGAATCTAATATATGCCTAAAAGTNAGTCAGTTGAAAACGATATTGGTACTGAGNTTGTAAAAGATGGTATGCAGTTAGTAAAAATTCATNGCATTATGTTGCTATCAATTAAATATGTATGCACAGACTTGACACATGGACAAACTGCAACAAAGAGGTATGCTTTGTGTGACAGCTGGATTAAACACGGCATGTTTTGAATTGCACGAAACATAATTAATTAGTGTTTTTATTGATATCTAACAAAAAGTATTTTTAGTCTTATAATTTTTCTCTTTGGATAAAACTTATTTTTTATATATTTCAGCAAGAGATTTTAAAAAATTTGGAATATTAAGTTGTTTAATTGTTGTTTGTATGTATCTCATTATTATTATTTTAAAAATGGCTTATTAAATGGACAAAGTAATGAAAACACATGTTGAGTAATGTGACTTTTGTGAGTACATAAATTATTAGAAATATATTTTTTATTCTCTTCTCTTTTCGAGACAAGAAAAATTCCATGGCATACATATATTATTTACCAGTCAATAGCTGCGAGAGAGTCNGGCCCCGGTAGCCTAGTGGTTAGTCCCGTGGCATTGCACGCTGGAGGTCCCAGGTTCGATTCCTGGCTAGGACTGGGTATTATTCTTGAGTGCTGCCCTAAGTGTGCACTTGTGTTGGCATACATCTGAGCACTCACTTGTGTTGTCCTAAGTGTATGCAGAAATGTCGGAATAAAAAGTGGCCATAAACGTTAGTGATAAGACGCACCGGGCACCGGAAGTAATGCCCACAGGCGGTTCCCGGTGCACTAACCACTAAAAAAAAAAAAAAAAATAGCTGCGAGAGAAGTAGTGTAATATTATCAAGATAGGTGCCCATCTCAACATTCACTGATTTGGTAAATGTGAAGAAATTTGCTTCATGTTTCCTTGAGGCCATCGTCTAAGGTTTTCTAAATATTTTGAAAATTTGATAATTTTTTTTACACATATTATTTTAAAATTAATTGAATAGAATGTGTAACACAGTACATACTGTAATGTTAAACACATCAAGAAAATTGTAACAACCCCGAAAACAGTCAACAAAGTTGATAAGTGCCGACTCGTGTGTGANCAATCCATTTATCATTTCATACAAAAGCTCTGTTTAAACTATATTTTCTTACTTTTAAGTTGCCGATGGCCACTTATAGCAACACTTTTCACATCTTTTACATTAAATATTTTGTAGAAAATTCTGTTGACTCAAAATTTACAAGGAAATAATATATATGCAGTAATTTTGTGTAAATACAATAAACGAAGTATGATTGACATACACATTTTTTTTAATTTATGAAAATATGACATGACATGCATGATTTTGCTGTTTTCCAAAAATTGAATACGTTTTGTTTTCAGGACTGTGTCGGAAGTCCGATCATATGATGAAACCACAGTACACCCAAGCACAAGGCACTTGCATGGTGTAGGAAGTATTTACGGATCTAAACCNCCATCGAACTTCTTCAACAGTGAAGTGAGTATAAACTGGATTCATACAATTAAACTTAAATAAATTACATAATTTACACTCCCCAACATGATTAAAGGGCCACCTAAAAGTTCATAGAAAATGGTCAATTTTCAAAGTACGACAAGTTTGCTACATATGAACCAAATTTATTGAAACAAAAACTGAAATAAAGAATGAACCCTCAGCTTTTAAACCCTGTCACCCAATTTTACTTAAGTCTGTACCCTGGGGGTAAACACCCCCTTAAATGGGGTGATGTGAAATCGACAAACATTTCGTCATGTTTGACAAGTGCCACGAAGAGCAAACNACTGTTTCNNTAATTGTCACAGTTACTATTATAAAGATTATTCATTTTCATTCAAAATAAGCCAAACCGCATCTTAAAAGGATGTTTTTTAACAAACCAACACCCATTGAAACAGAATTTTACATTTTTATGTTTTTTTAAGCGTTTAGAGTGTGGCACAGAAATGTCTGGAATGCGACAAATTTTCATTAGGCATGTGCTGAGACATCATCAGTAGAGCAATTGATAAGAGGGATGGACGGTATCTCATGTTTGGGGGGAGGGGGAGTTAAAGGGGGTTGTATTTTTAATAGGCATTTGGGGTATCGTTTAAAAGCAAATTTTATGCATATCATTTTTATGACATAAACATGAAATGTTTTTCAACATTTCTTCTTTCATATGCATACAATTTGCTTTTAAATGATACCCCACATGCCTATTGAAAATGTACCCCCTTTACCCAGCCCCCCGCATGAGATACTGTCAACCCCACTTATCAATTGCTCCATTGATGATGTCTCAGCACACGCCTAATGAAAATTTGTCGAATTCCTGGCATTTCTGTGTGAAAAGGCTTAAAAAAATAATTAAAATGCAGGGTTTTGTTTAAATTGCTATTGGTTTGTTAAAAAACATCCGTTTAAGATGTGGTTTGGTTTATTTTAAAGGAAAATAAATAAACTTAACCACAGTAACCATGAAAATTGCACAAACAGTTGTTTTCTACAACTAATTAAAATCTAATGTGTAATTTGATATGACGTGGTCGTTCAAACAGTCAAAATATACAGCTGTAGTGTGCCTCTTTTTTAATGTGTGTAGTGAGTGGAGCTCCCTCAGGTTTTTATTATTTTTTATATTTGAGCACTGTTTGGTTAGACCTAAGTATAACATAGGACTACCACCTTTGAATTCGCGTAAATCTTTGAACAACGACGCCTGAAGATGTAACCTTGATGGGGTGACGAAATATTGCGTTTTCGTCAACAAGAGTAAGGTAAGAAACTTGTTTGAACCCATAATTGTATAACAGATTCCTTCTCTGCCTTCCGACAAAATCTAAACTTGGCTAAACCAGTTGAATTCACCAAATTACACACATTATATTTTAATTAGTCTTAGAAAACTTTACACCAAAAGGCATTGTTCTAAGTATCACGCTGATTAATTTCCCGGATTTGTTGAACATAAGCCAGAAATTAAGGTTTTTGTTATCAGGGAGCGTGATTTTTGTCCTGGTGGTAACCAACATCAATAAGATATACAGATGTTTCTAAACACATTACTGTAATACAATGAGTACAAATATTTCATCTTCTCTGATGTTTCTATACAAATAAAATAGGTTTATTGACTTTAAGAGAAATATTAATACGTCGAAATGTACGTTTCAGATACAAAATGCTATTCTTACCTTTCAATCTGTGGAAAGCTACAGAAAGTTAACACTTTTTATATGCAACATTGTTTTATACAGTGTGAGTGTAGACAAAATGTCATAACTTCAGGAGCTTGTAGCAGAGACCTCTCTGAATAAAAAAAGCGTTATGAACATGGATCTGAATGATTACGGAAGTATGACTGGTATAGTTCTAAAAGAAGCAGACCAGTTAATTCTTAAATTTACATTACACATTTACTGTACTAAATGATCAAGAATACCACATTTGGCTTTAATACGTAATCCCTTTAGTTTGTCCTTGGTGAGAGCTGCAGCATCCAAAATGTAATCGAGCAATGTCCTGTCGTATTTCCACCTTTCTATTGTATACTAGCNTTTTCATGCACACCCCCATACAGACTAATATAAAGGGGCTAGGTCGAGGGATCTAGGTGGCCAATCTATGTTTTAGTTTTTGGAACCCCTACAATTGATCGTAGCTTGATAACCATTCAGAATCGGACAAACGTTTATATGGCTTTTTTGACTTCGACAGATCTCTTTTATAAGCTCGTAAAGCTATAAACGTTATTCACCACTTACTCAGTATTTATTTTAATATGTGCATTATTGTTTTCAATGCTTCAATGTGAATAATTCCTCCACTACTCTTTCGCTATCCAAAATTGATTCAGAGGTTAAAATTTCTGTCAAAACAATCACAAGTAACAGAAAATGTTTTCCGTGTTAAGTTTTTTATTCATTTATTAAAAAAATTAAAACATGATAAATTTTATCAAATATTCATTTACAGAAATCTTTACGTAGTTATTGATAAAATACAAAAAAATATGAAAAAATAAAAATATTTTATTTTTTACAGGGAGCACACACCATGGCTGAAAGAGATTTAGGGTCGACATTCATGATTCCACACAGTCAGCTATACAAACGCACCCAGGTTAGTAGTCTTATTACAGCGGTTAAGCATCCTTGTGATCGAATTCTGTAATTGCTAGTTTGAATGGTTAATCAAAGTTCAAAAATATAACTATGAACTTACTTTCACCAAAATGATTCTGTACCATTTGATTTAACAGAAACTTAAGTAGAAAACTACATGAGCAATGCATCTTTCTGGACTTTTAAGTTTTACATGTAATGCCCGGTCTCCATTGAGACTTTGGGAAAACTTAAGTGAGATTTTCATGTGAGGACAGCCTGACTTTTTGGAGATGGTCATCACCCATCTCTTGGAGCAAGTCATATAAGTCTGGCCAATCAGCTTCAATTATGTTTGAACAAAACAACAATGCCACATGCACCTAGTAAAGTTCTCATTGAGTGAAGTTTTAAGTCTTAAAACACCATTGTGGNTCATTAATTTTTGGGTAAGAGGTAAGTCTGCCTCTAGTTTCTGTAAGTCTCAATGTAGCCCAGGCATTAAATCCCACAGAACACGCAATATCCAGGGTATATTTAATAAATATAAATTTCATATCCAAGTTTGAATTTTTAACCATCCATGGTTATGTCCACTGTATGTCTGTGGATCCGTTGTTAAATTGGCTTCCTTGAAAATTCAAACCATCCTTGATGTACCCCTGACCTATCTCTTTGATAATCCCTAGCTGACATTTGAATTTGAAATTTGTTAGTTGGTCTTTGATTGTGTTATAAGGAATATATAAATATGTGTACCTAATTGTAGAAACATTGCTACTGATTAAACATATAGCTTCTAATATTGAGCATCTGAATTAAACTATTTGTCCAGTAAACCACAAAAATGTATTCAAAGTTATTTTATATTAACATCTGAATTAAACAATTTGTTTCAGTAAACCATGAAATTTCATTTTTTTTTTATAATTTTGTGCAGCATAACAATGTATATTTAATAAATATAAAAACAGTTTACTAAAAAAAACGAAGCATTGAATTATGTGGTGTGTCTAAAAAGTTCGGTGAATGGTATCAGAAAATAAACAAAACAGAAAATACAAAAAATTACCTTTATTGGCCTTCAAAATAATCACCATCCGCCACAATTCACTTTTGCCAACGTTCATAAAGCTTCTGGAAACTGTCAGCAAAATCGATTGTAGAACCGCTGTCACACGTTTTTGGATTGCCGACACGTCCCCAAAACGTGCGCCTTTCATGACCACTTCAGGCAGGGAAACAGAAAGAAGTCCGCCAGATCAGGGGAGTACAGTGGATGATCGAGAACAGGTACGCTGCNCTGAGTCAAGAATTGGCGCACACGAATCGCAAAGTGCGCAGGCGCGTTATCGTGCAGCAACATCCACTGTCCAGTCCTTTGCAACTCTGGCCGAACATGCTGGATGCGTCGTAGCCGTTTTTCGCAATTTTTAGCAGAGCTTGATGTTCATTCGTTGCTCCATTGCACTGTGACACTACACCTTGCACTGATTACGTTCGACTGCCCGCACCGGGTTTACCGTGACTGCCANGTGTACACCACNTTAGGTGGCGCTTCTCGACATGTCTCTGGATAACCATTTGCATACTCGCGCACCTGGCCCATGTTGCCGTNGAGATATCGGACCATTCACCNAACTTTTTAGACACACCACGTATGTTTATCAGTATAAATGTATATATAACTTTATCATGAGTTCCTAATTCTATTTCTGTCAAAATATCAGATATTTTATTTTGAGCTAAAATACTCATAGCATGAATTACTTGTTATTTTAGTAGACAGTGACTGTTGTATATATTTTGTACTTTGTGAACTGTAGTGCTATAGTCTATGTTTTTCTTAATTTTTCAGGGAAGTGAAGGCTCCAATTTTGATTCCTANGGTAGCGCTGCTTCATAAAGGTTAGCTACGAGTCAACTCCGAGAAATTCATAGACAGCATTGAGTCAGTCAGCACTTGATTCAGCAGNATGGGAAAATGATGATTAAAAGTGGTGCAGGGAAAGAAATACTGCTGAACAGGACGAATGAAGTCAGCCATATTTGTTACTTGATTGGAACAAGATACTTTTGGAAATCGATAATCCATATACATCATTGAATCTTGTGTATGAGAGAGTACTCAGGTGTTTTTTTAATTGCGAATCGAGTAATATTGGGGAACGACTTGTACAGTTTCCGTTATGAACGATTGTGTTGTGCGTTTAAGTACCGAGAGTAAGAGTAAGTGTGACGACGGAATGTGAAATGCCGAAACAAGAGACTTAACGAACTAATAATAATGTGTCAAAGCAGTGAGTGTTGTTCCACTTTATCTGAAGTGAAAGTGTAAGATATACATTTATTTTTACATATTGTACATTTTCATTATATGTTTAATTTATAAGGTATTTCCTTAGCTTACGGATATTACAATAGCGTTGTAAGTAAAGTCAAGGACAAAGTAATATTACGTTTTGTACCCAGAATTTTTTGTCAGAAGCCATGCTTACATTTAATTTGTTACTATTAGCAAGAACTGAAAGTATGCAAGTATTAAGTGATCCATAATTTGTTATATGTTACAATGTAATTGTAAAACAAAAATCGAATTCTGAATATGTTTGTTCTGTTAATTAATTTATTTGATAGCGCTTACTATCAGAAAACTGTAAATAATGACATCGTAAATAGAAATAGATTTTTAGGTGTATACCTTTAACCTAGTACATTCCATTCCAATCCATTCCACTTTTTTGTTTTTGCAAATTCAAAGAACTGATTATTAGAAATTACACTTAGATTTTGCATGTGGATTGCAGAAATACAAAGTACATAATATGTGTATTATATGCTCAATGAATAACTGTAACAAAAATGTATTTACAAATATTAATATATTGTGCCAAATGCATGGCTTTTTTTTATAATATTTGTCTTGTGAATGCTCTCGAAAAAGCACAAATTTAAAATTGACTAATCATCACCACAAACAAGCATTTTGTTTTCATCTAAACAATTCTATAAACAATGTTGCACAAATTTTTCACACTTGATTAATCCCAAGAACTTTTTGTAATTCTGAGGGGGACTTAGTACCTCACTACAATTCATACTGTGTAATACATGTAATAAACAATTTTTGTACAAATAATTGAAGGTATTACTGTTTTATTACATCATTCTGTAGCAACCCTACAACCTTTGTCACATACGTTCACAGAAAGAAAAATCAGAGCACCATGTTATCATGAAGTCTTTTTTTTTCAACCTTACTTTGTGGCCAGCCTACACTAATACTGAGATATCATGGAAATAAGGGCAGGCTGGCAGCACTGCTGACATAATATACGGCATTAGGCCAGGCAACTCACCTGCAGATGCTAGCAGCGAGGCTAGACAGTTGGATTGTGTTGCCTTGTGGAGTATTCGCACGTTTTTCATAACCTATTTGCCAATACACACATGACTCGAAAATTTGAAAACCGATGGTGATCAGAAACATTACGAAAAGTATAATACTTAAGAGGTAACAGATGGCTTTTTTAATTCTAAACCACGTGGTACTGGAACTGGTGCGGGCATCCAAGTTGTCATCTCATTGGGCTGTTGCTAAAGATACCAGGATCGCTGCCGACAGCACTATAAGAAACTAATGTTCACGCCAATGTCATTGTTAGCTCAGGCAGGCTACAGAGTACAGTACAAGAAACATACTTATAAAAATGGTGTCCCATTTTTCTTTCTTGAGTATACATGGAAAGCTCAAAAAGTTCCCGGAATCGTATTATACAATAGAGTGGTACCATAAGGAAGGAAAGAGGGAAGTACATATTGGGAAACTGTATGCAAAATGCTGGGGGTCCATAGTTTGTGTATTTCTTCCAATATGATATTTCCACTCTATATGATCTGAAATACATCCATAATTTATGTTTTAGTAAGTACATCTACATCTTACCCTGCAATCAACTTCAAGTCTTTGGCAGGGAGTGCAGTGCACCAACTCGTATACGATTCCATTCCTGAATCGCCCGAGGAAAAAAATACCACAGATAAGTGTCCGTTCTACACCTAACTTCCCTAATCTTATTTACAATAATCGTTTCTACCTATATACTTATCGGTTAATGACCCGTGACCATCAATTATTTGTTTAAACCTTTTCATCCTATTGTCGCGGTGATTATCGGCTAATAAAACCCAATTTAGTCGTTCCAACATTTCTGATACGCTATTTCATCTATCGTAATGACCCAACAAAAACCTTGCTGCCCTAAGCTGTACCACTTCAATGTAGTTCATTAAACCTACTTGGTTTATTACAACTACAGTATTGTAATATTGGTAATACTAATGCATTGTATGTAATTTGCTTAACTTTTAATGAACTTTGCTTTAATGTCCTTTGAACCACATCATTGGTCTCTGTACACATCCCAACCCTAATTAACGGAGTCAATAGACTCATTTTTCTGGATCTAATACAATTCAGTTCATAGTTTTGTTGCACGGCCGCCCACAAAGCTGATCCTACTTTCTGAATCTTTAAATGAAAAGGTACCTACATGTACACTGGTGTCCAAAAGTTATGCATAATTGCAAAACCATACAAATTTATGTGTAGATTAGTCACACAGCTACACGAATCTCTGTGCATTTTCAAATATCATCAGCCGACATCAGAGACNCAAATATAGCCCAGTGAAATAAATACAGCTTACCCTACTTTGAGTGTCTTATTCTATTTACTTGCAATCCACGTCAGAATAGTCGTTGTCATTGTTAATCAACAAACTTAATATGCAACGAAGATGCCAGATTGACCTTTGTTGCAGGGCAGTGGCGGCTATTCCGAGGAATAGAATATTTCTCTTACATTATTTTTTTTCAGTATTTATGCCTCGTATATAAGATTCCTTTTTTCCATTTGTTACATTCTAAAGAACTTTAAAGTATGAACGAATTTTATTTCACAAAGTGCGTGATCGCTTTGCAAAACTATTGTTTAATAAATTCAAATTCTTTACTGGGAAGGGAAGAGCCACAAAAAGGTAAAGGTTACTCAACTGCCTTTTTCTCATGGTTGTCATGGGAACCAGTGCTGCCAGTTTCCCAGCCAATGTGGAACCTTTTCCCACTCATGCCCCATGAGGGAAGTTGGTTAAAAAAACAGGTACAGGGGCTACTTCTTGTGGCATTGAAGGAATAGCGAGCACATGTTATAAATATACTTTTATAGAAGCTTATAAGTTGTTTTCCCTCATTTTAACAATTCCATCTACAAGTGTGTCATTGGAAAGAAGTTTTCTTGCCTTAAAAGAATAAAAACTTACTCAAGAAATACTATTTCTCAAGAGAGACTTTCTTCGTTGGCAAATATTTCTATCCAGAAAGACGTATTATTGAGGCTTATGAAGAAACAGCCATTTTATGATGACATAATTGACAAATTTGCAGTTCTAAAGGAAAGAAGTATTGATTTAATCTACAAGGTATAGGTAAGTCCTCATTAAGTGATTTTTAGAATGTATATATATATATAGGCCCTATACACTACGCAACAAAATTATCGCAACAAAATTTTTCATCGAAATTTGGCCATTTGTCTAATGAGCATAGCTCCGTCAATTTTTATCGTATCACAAAGATTTTGTTTCATTTTGTAGGTAATTATCTGTACTTTAAGAAAAATCTATGAGAAAGGAATGCAAGTCGATGCCACATCTCCATGTCCTGATAAAGCCCAAGCATTTTTTTCTTAAAAAATTTGATTGTTTGATGCGCTACCTGGATCACGACGATTTTTTTTCTAAAATAACACACAAACCATCGTAAAGTGCACTTTTCAACAAGCAATTTGAAAAAAATAAAGTCTATGATTTTTTTTTACCGATTTATGCCATTTTGAAATTATTCGTACGTTTTTAACAAATATCGATAGAGTATCGACATTATCCCTTTCAGACCCTGTACGCACAATTGTGCGAGTAGTGGATAAATGAATTTGGCGAGGCGTGACTGTTTCCGGAGCCTATAAGTATGCAACCGGTGCATGTATGGGACATGATGGGTAGAACATTACGTAACTTGGAGAGGCCTCCTGCTAACCTCCAAGAGCTTGAGAGAGCTCTAAATGAAATCTGGCACGAGATACCTCAGGATTCAATCAGAGCATGCATTGATTTGCAAGAATGTTTAGGAGAGGTTATCCGACACCGAGGTGGCAATACACAGTATTAAATGCCTTTAACACTTATCTGCTCTGGCATTAGGCAAATAGGGTTTGGAGTCAGAAAATCCTGCGGCAGTGACGAGCCACGGGGTCCCTAATTTGACACATAGTTAACATAATCAGCCCTTTTCAGGGCCAAAATGATGCGTAAAGTCCGACCAGCAACCTCCTCGCGGTACGTATCAGGTAATGCTGATGCTGGCGGTATTCATTAAAAACGCACTAATAACTACAAAATGGCACAAATCGGTAAAAAAAAATTGTAGACTTGATTTTTTTTCAAATTGTTTGTTGAAAAGTTCACTTTATGATGGTCTATGTGTTTTTTTTTTTTCGAAAAAAAATCGGGGTGATCCAGGTAGCGTGTCAAACAATCAAATTTTTTAAGAAAAAAAAATGCTTGGGCTTTATCAGGATATGGAGATGCGGCATCGACTCGCATCCATTTCGCATAGATTTTTTCTTAAAGTACAGATAATTACCTACAAAATGAAAAAACAATCGTCTTGATACGATGAAAATTGACGGAGCTATGCACATTTGAAAAATGGCAAAATTTCGATGAAAAATTTTGTTGCGTAGTGTATATATAGTGATACTACTCTTGTAACTCTACCCCTATTTTTCCAACCACAAGCCATCACTGTTGCAGGGTAGAATAATCATAANGCTCGAAACAGGACCGTCACAGACTGATGTCTCCAGAGCACTGAATATGCCACCACAAAATTTCACCTTCACGATTTGGAGAAGGTTGCAAGACACAAGAGATTAGTCGTCAACCAGTAATATGTCGCCCAAGAGTCACCACCCCTTAGCAGGACCAGTATCTTGCATTAACTGGATGACGTCAAAGGACGATTTAGGTCAGGCATACAGCCGCCTTAAGAGCAAGAGTAAAGAAAAACTGTCCATCAGCGGCTCAGTGCTTATGGTCTCTATGTAGATTTCCAGTAGTTGCTGTCCCACTCAACCCTGCAAACAGGAGTGCCCATTTAAAACGGAGTTAAGAACATTGAAACTGGACTCTGAATCACTGGAGCAATGTGCTCCTCAGTGATAATTCTAGATTCGAACCACTCTCTGGAGAGAACAGGGAATCCATTACAATCCCAATATAATCAGGGATAGGTGAAGTCCTCATATGGGTTGGCATCATGTTGAATGGTCGCACAAACGTCCACATCTTCGACAGTGGTACCCTTAATGTTCAGAGCCGGTCCCGGTAGCCTAGTGGTTAGCCACTTGGCCTTGCACGCCGGAGGTCCCAGGTTCGATTCCTGGCTAGGGCTGGGTGTTATTCACTGTCTCAATAAAAAGTGTTCATCATCACCTTCATAAAAATAGTGAGTACTGGATATGTAAACCGGCTCGAATGACCCATGTGTGTCGAGTAGCCGTAAAACCTCACATCATAATCATTAATGTTCAGAGGTATAGAGACTAGACCTCATGTTAGACATTTCAGAGGTGCCGTGGGTCCAGAGTTTATATTCATGGACCATATAGTGCTCGTCCTCACAGAGCTCAGCTGGTAGATGATTTTCTCCAGAGTGAGGATATGCAGAACATGGAGTGGTCTCCGGTTATGAACCCGATAAAGCATGCATTAGGGAGGCGAATAGCGTACCATCAGCTTCCACCAAGGATCATTCCGCAGTTTCGAACTGCTCTTTTTCAGGAGGGGGGACTTGTTGCCCACTGAGATCTTGGTCAACCTGATGAGAAACAAAGAATGTTACTTTTCATGGCCTATTTTCTGNTCATCTTATTTCCAGACTGTCTATAATTTTACTAATAGACAAATAAACCAACAGTAAATGTTGTTATAGTAATGTTGTATGTGATATAGGTGCCGCAAAATAAATTAAGTGAGGGTGCCTTTTTATTAAGTAGGCCCCACTGTAAACAAACACAATATAANAAGTAAGGAAGCCACAAATAAGTTGTGCCCTATATAATTTTACTTCACGAGCACCTAATTTAAACATATGAATAGCCAGTCTCTTATAACCTTATAAGAAACTCAATTATTCACACTACGAACTAACTTTAAGGGTCGTTTATACTGAAGTACACTCTAACTTTGGTAGAAGCGTAAGCATATCGTAATCCGTGTTGTTTTCTCATCACATATACGCAGTACGTGACGATGTTAGAACAAGTACATATTTTTGAAGTNAGTGAGGATGGAAGATGAATTTAGGCCAGACGATGACACTTTAATAATAATCATTGTTCAGGGATTTCCGAACATTTACGATAAGATTGTAGAGATTAAAAAACGCGGTTTCATATATCGTTGGTCAGCTGTTT
>KZ871686.1:21237-38368 GCA_003456935.1 Machilis hrabei | reverse complement strand
CTATGGTTCATTTTCTTTAAAACATTTATTCTCTATATATGTCTGGCTTCTAGTTGCAATGAAATAATCATTTTTTTAACATATATTTAATTAATCATATCTCCAAACTGTGACTACTGCTTCTGTCAAAAACTACTCCCATGAAATATTTAATGTGTTATTTCCTTTACCATTGACTTTAAAATTGTTATATTGGTTACAGTTTTGTCTATGAAACAGTAGTACACTTAATGGGACAGTTGTGATAATGCTTATAACTGAAGCTTACAACAGTGGTGGTAATTTTTCCCACTGTATACCAAAGGTTTTGCATGAAAAGATAAAACTATCAACTTTCCATATTACTTTAATTTTACTAAGAACTGAAAGAATTTGTATGTTCAGAGACTTATAATGATAAATCTGGACATGGGACAGTGGTGACATTTTCAATACAAATTGGGAATAAGCATTTAATGGACACATTTTCATTTTCACCAAAAGATGACAATGCTTCATTACTAACTTTATGTATAACTGTACTTAATTACAGCCTGGGAACTCTCCTACAAGTTTGTACACTTCACTAATTCATATATACTTACAACTGAACAATGGACTTTAGGCCCCAGAAAGCTCCATCCATGAGAGCACGAATCCCATTATGGCGAAGTTTCAAAACACGTAGCCTTTCGAGACCGTGAAACGACAAACCCTCAATCTTCGTAAAACGATTTTTATTCAGTTCACTAGAAAGAAAAAGAATATGCAACATATAATTTTGTTTCCATTGAAAAATTTTCTATAGAGGTTTGAGCTGCAAAACTCTCTGAACTAAACTACAAGAAAAATGTATATAAATATACAACTAGAGAGTAGGGGAAAGAAAAATGAAAGACAGAAAGAGACCAAGAATCCTCAGTTGAGCGACAAATTACTAACGTAAAGGTACAAATTTGGAAGATGCTATAAGACAGGTATGTGTGTCAAAGACACAGCCATAACACACACATACTAAAATGTTATTTGATAGCCAAAATGTTTAGCTAAAACCAGAATACACTAAAGACGGCAACAAAAAAGCTAAAAACATTGTATACTTACAGTGTTTGTAGATGCTTTAGCTGCTTAAATAGGTCTTTAGGCAAATGTGCCAGGCGGTTGCGATTCAACTTCAATTCTACCAGGAGAGTAAGGTTGTCCAGGCTACCCTTTTCGATATTCGTGATGCGATTACCCACAAGGTTTCTGAAACAAAAAGTTGTTTGTATAGCGTAATTAACATTATTACTTTAACTTGCACACTCATGTCTTAGGCTAAATTGATCAAATGCAATTTGTTTTTACTAAAATACCATCTATTACACCGAGAACTTTCTAAAGGGCACGAGTGTCTATGTTTCTGAAGTGGCAGTGCCAATAAGAGTTTGGTAACATTGTGTTTGCTTACCCAGAACGTACATAAACACATTGGTTTGTATACGGTTGCAAAGAAATTAACCCTCTTTAGTCTATAAACAGCAACATCTTGTCTACTTCTGTTTTCAAACACATGTAGTTATAACAAGACTGCACGTAGGCACCAAATAATTGTGTGCATGTAGACATCAGGTAAGTTAACTAGGTGGAAAAATACCATTATTCAGGAAAATAATGTAAACTAAATAATGGTGGTTTAAATTCAATTTCAAATAGAAGTGTTCTTTTAAAAGGTAAGAAAAGCACTATGTGAAAAAAGAAAAAGTAAAACTTAAGTCATAGTGCACACTTGTAAATACACTACCGTTTGTTGAAAGTGTTACACACCTTATACATTAGGGTGGGCCTAAAAAAACATTTTTAGAAATTGAAAACGTAATGGTGCAGAAAAGTTGCGACATATCTATACAAGTTTAACGGGAAAAAAAATTGAAATGGGTTATATCTTCAGATCGCGCATTGGACTTAAACATTTGAAAAATTTTAAATTTATAAAATATTCGCGAATCGAAATGTAATAGTGCTGGGAAGTTGCTACATGTCAATACAAACATAAGGCAAAATAAATAATTGAAATCGATTAATATCTTCAGATCGCGCATTGGGCCCAAAATTTCAATTATTTCACCAAAAACATTACTTTTTTAAAAATGCAAAAAATTATAGTCTGCCAAAATTTCTGAAATTGCAGATTTTAATAAGCAAATTAAATACAAAACTTGCAGGAAATGTCAAGTTCTGTCATGTGCAGCTCCTCGCTTGTTTCACAAATAAATTACTCCTGAAACAACCCAGAACTCACAACGTGGAGGTGGCTGCACTTCGAGTTCCACCCAAGCCCTTCCCAACCACCCAACCATTCAGAACGTGGTTATGTACACTATTTATATTTACAGGACATGATCGATCATCATCATTATCAATCTAAGGCATAGCCTTGAAGTCTGATTTTTGGCCTAATTTTGGCACTGCAGATCGTGAGAGCAAAGTTGTTCTTTTATATATCCATCTCTGCTGTCTTGTCCACATATTTTTCTGCAGATACTCTTACGAGTTTCACACATCTTTCCACAGCTTGTGTGTGACAGAGAAATTCAAATTCAGGTAGAGCTTTTCTTTTTAGAAACGCCACAATACTGTCTGTTTGCACACTTTCCATCATTGGTGGAGAGGACAGTTTACATGTTGTCCAGTCAATCAAGTCTGTGTAGTCTGAAGCTTTAAAATTTATCAACGGTGGAAGAAAGGTTCTCACAGATTTCCCTTTTGACGATTGATTTTGCGCTTTCAGTAATCTCCTGGAGGCTAATTTCCTTTTGTGTAGTCTTTCATTAATTACCATAGCCAATAACATGTTTTCAGGATGAGCGAAGTAAGCGTTCCTTTCAATCACAAGATCTATGATTTTCAGTACATCTTTGGGCAAATGTCGTTGTTTGTACAACCTTAAAGATATGCTTAAGATCCATATTTCACAGAGTGACTCCTTTTAATAACGAACCATACTGAAGCATATGTTTTCACGATGTAACTGGCAAGTATCCTAATTTCATTAGAAGAATTAGTTTGCAAAATAAACTATCGTAAGACTCGGTTCGCACGTCAACCAACGGGAATGACTAAGAGGTCCTGGATTTTTTACAGCAAGATCACTCTCCTGTCTGGACTGCTCAAACAATATCGAATAATAAATATTTTTGGTCCTTGCTTAGGTCAGGTTTTGTAACTTTGATTTCTCCAAATTCGATTTTTTCAAAGTTTACAACTGGTAATTTCTCACAGCTGGGTAGTTGTTTACCGATGTTCCCAGAAAATGATGGTGGGCCTGTTGTCTCACAGTCTAGATATTCAAACAAATGTGTGAACGGTAGCTCATTAAAATGAAGGAGGCAAATGAACCATTGTAATGGCCGCCAAATATTAATCTCAATGTTGCGAATTACACCGTTTTTCCGTCCAGTTTTTGTGGCTGTACCATCGCAGCCAACCGCTACTAGTTGGCTCACGTCAAACTTGTTATATCCCAAATACTCAAGGATGCATGTAACTATTTCAGATCCAGTGCCATTTACAGGCATCACATGGCAGAGATGGATATATAAGAACAACTTTGCTCTCACGATCTGCAGGGCCAAAATTAGGCCAAAAATCAGACTTCAAGGCTATGCCTTAGATTGATAATGATGATGATCAATCATGTTCTGTAAATGTAAATAACCACGTTCTGAATGGTTGGGAAGGGCGTGGGTGAAACTCGAAGTGCAGCCACCTCCACGTGGTGAGTTCTGGGTTGTTTCAGCAGTAATTTATTTGAGAAACAAGCAAGGAACTGCACATGACACAACTTTACATTTCCTGCAAGTTTTGTATTTAAACTGCTTACTAAAATCTGCAAGTTTCAGAAATTTTGGCACTTTATAATTTTTTTGTGTTTTTTAAAAAGTCAATGTTTTTGGTGAAATAATTGAAATTTTGGGCCCAATGCACGATCTGAAGATATTAATCGATTTCAATTATTTTTTTTTTTGCGTTATGTTGGTATTGACATGTAGCAACTTTCCAGCACTATTACATTTTGATTTGCGAATATTTTATAAATGTAAAATGTTTACCAAAAATCACTTTTTTGGTCAAATTTTCGAAAGTTTAAGTCCAATGCGCGATCTGAAGATATAAACCGATTAAAATTTTTTTTCCGTTATACTTGTATAGATATGTCACAACTTTTCCGCACTATTACGTTTTCAATTTAAAAAAATAGTTGTTTTTTTCTGCCCACCCTATTAAACATGCAACTCTTTAGTGGTGTACCACTTTCAACAAACGGTAGTGTACACAAAAATGGAACATCACATTACCTGCTGAACAATAATTCAAATAGTTCCCCTTTGATTTTTCTTACCGAAATTAAATAATAAACTTCAACCAAATACGATAAATCATAGTATGATGCCGCCAGAGATGAAGCAATTGATAAGGCAACTCGACACCTCTTGTTCATAAATTATGAATTTACATTTGGTGACCAAACCGTAATAACTTTTAAAATTGTACCTTTGTTTTCCTTCAATCACAGCAGTTTTGCTCATTTCTTATACAGCTGTGATTTATTTTTCTAACACTAGAAACCTGAATAACAATAATAGTATACACACCAAGCATATCTTTATTTTGTACCCATAACAAAACTAAAACTTACAGGTTATGCAATGCCGTAGTATTCGGGAAAGAACCTGCAGGAACTTCGATCAGCCGGTTGTGGCTCAGGTCTAATGTCTTCAGACCAGTAAGGCCTTGTATCAAGGAGGAGTTTAGGCTGTGGATTTCGTTGTATGACCTATTGAAAGAATAAAAGGTATTTATTAGAAGACAACAGTACAGAAAGACAAGATGCCGATACAACTACTGTGCAACACGAATATACTGTGTTCAATATTGAAAGTATAAAAACAAACAATGCAAATAGAAAACTTCCATTAAAACGTATGTTTTTAAAGAATGTAACAGTATCCAACAGAGCACACTTTAACAGATTATACTGTTTTGGCTCATACTGCCAAAAAGGAATAGCCTACATACTGTACAACCCCAATAGTGAAAAGAAACACCTTAAGGTGTGTTTAAACAGAGCAATCACAGTCAATTCGAAACAGGTCCCCATCAAGTTCATTATTCAACCAAGATCAAAAGTAAAATGACTGCATGATCACCTGTTAGCTACAACTGCTTTAACTAAAAGTGACTGCTGTCCTACTCTGCCTTTTCAGTCTGTGCCACTATTTGATAAGACTTACTCAATTCTCTGTTGATAGTGACCCATGCATTTGTGACTGGCAAAATTTTAACATGACTGGTTTGAGTTACAACTAATATATACAGGGTGTAGTAAGGACCGCAAATGATATTACCATAGCACGATTCTTTGTTCAAAACTGAGTGGACAATGTTGTATAGCAAGATGATGACTGACACGTCATTTAGGCCTGAAATGAGACACATTAGCTTTCACGTGAAGAACGCAATATTACGGATGCAACATTTAATTTCACTTGCTTTTANCGTCAAGTGTCAGGAAATCGCTAGATGATGATGATGTGAGGTTTTACGGCTACTCGACACACATGGGTCATTCGAGCCGGTTTACATATCCAGTACTCACTATTTTTATGAAGGTGATGATGAACACTTTTTATTGAGACAGTGAATAACACCCAGCCCTAGCCAGGAATCGAACCTGGGACCTCCGGCGTGCAAGGCCAAGTGGCTAACCACTAGGCTACCGGGACCGGCAGGAAATCGCTAGGTTAGGTGTAGTGTTGTGCAGAACATGGATACACACTTCCATTAGAAGTATCTAAAACCATAAACTGCAATTTGTTTGATTCAAGTGATGTCAAAAGCATTGCTGTTGCATAGAAAGATGTTACTAAATAAGTAAATATCAGTGTTTTTCTGTATTTCGTCAAGTCGTCATCCTGCCAAAACACTGGATTTAGTTAGAATGTTTATCTGCGGGCGATTGACTTTATTATAGGGGCCTACTATCTGGAGTAGTGTGTGAAATCACAATTCATTATCTTGTACACAAACTTGGGTGGGGTTAATATAAATATTGTCATTTGATTTATTTTTGGTTAGTGCCAAGACTAAAAATGTTGATTAATAATAAAATCTTTTACATATAGTATTTCTTTTCAACTGTTTGATTTCCATTCCTCATTCTAGGTATATACAAAATTGTAATCAGTATAATTAAGCAAACATTCATTATTGGCAGTGTTGATCGGTGCCAGTTTCTGAACAAGAATTCTCAGCTCGTACAGTTTTATTGCAAATTATGTTAGAAATAATGTTTACCTTCTAATGCATGCTACATAGAACCTGTTTCATTACTTTAATTGCTCTCACACTTTGTATGACTGGTCCTGTTGGTGTGTAGTAAATCTGTTCACTCTCTTGTATTCCACATACGTTATTTTAGCAAATAAACTGCAATTGAATAATGACTCAACACTACTGTTCAGAAGCTATAAGCTTATAGTACTTCTTTGAAAGCTCGTTACACATTACCATCATCGATGTAGATACAAAACAATTTAGACAGAAAATCAATATTTTTGTATTAGTCAATTTGCTGACCAGCAACATTCACAGAACAATAACTAGGACATCAACATCCCAACACAAGTCTGATTTGAAGCATGTTAATAACACAAAGTATTTTCTATATCAATTTTATGTAAATGCGTTTGTTAATTGTAGGTGGTTCTTTTCCAGAACATAATTTTTCCAGAAAATGTATACACGAAACATTCAAGATATATTTGAAAGTACAAAATATTATTGCAAATAAAAGATTAAACAAATATAGAAACTGGAACATGTATAACATGCAAGTAAAAAACTATTTATAATGTAAAAGTAAATATGTATGCAAGAAAAAACTAAATAATTTAAAAATAAAATGTTTGTTAACTTTTGTTTGTAATATTAAACAAACAAAAACAGTCAAACTTCAGTACCCGCTCATTCTTGGCAAGTCGCAGTATGCAGTCCAAATGTGTTATAACTGCTTCTGATCATCAGACACAAAATTAATTTTCTACCTCAACCACTATATTAGTCTATGCAGTGGCGGTGTTTCGTGAACCTCTTGTCAAATACCAAGTCACAACACAGACCCTCTCCTCGTCAAAATGTAACAAGTTTATATGTAGTTCAGTCAAATACTTTTGTTTCGTACTTTTTATGAAGTAAATATTTTTTAATTATGCAAAAGTTATTTTTTCTACAGTTTCCACTTTTGCCACCTGACTGGCAGTTTTTCATTCCTGTTTCGTAAAAAAGTAGTGGGATGTGTCCGAAGCCAATTGTACCAGAAGTCTTGCACCTCCTCATCATTTTCAAATCGTTGTCCTCCCAAATCCTCCTTGAGTGGACCAAGTCGGGGCCATAAGGGGGATGTTCAGAGGGTGGACCAGAGCATTTGCAATATTTTCTGTTGGGTTACGGCGGCAGTTTGAGGCAGGAACAACACGCTGCTGACTTAGACACCACGTCTTTTGGAGAGATAAGCTGTCTTGACCATAACTAACAGTTCACTGTAGTAGTCAGCAGTACATGTAACTGTTTTTTTGACTATGAACAAATCTACGTACACAACCCCTTTGGAATCCCAAAAGACAGTGGCAAGAACCTTACATGCAGGCAACCGAGTTTTCGCCTTCATTGGACCTGCTTGATACGCCAAGTTTTGCACATCATGATGTCCACCAGTGAATGCTTTATGCCATGTAAACACTTGCATCGATAACGTTTCACTCCCGAACTGTACACGTAATCTTTGCAATATCTCTGCCGGTTTCACATTTTCTTTTGTTAAAAACTTTATTATAATGCACTAGGTACCGCTTGCTCGCTCATCGTGCTAGCTACTAAAGAAACGAATGCGTGGTGGTGTGCGCGGGAGGAGGGAGCCCAGTAACATCTCCACTCAGTCTCAGCTGCTTACCCAATATCTTCATTAAAAACTTAAAAGCAACCACTGCAAGCATTTGGTGACAGTGGGAAACTGTTTAACATCCAGATTATGACCCAAGTCATTAAGGACAAGTGACAGGATTTTAACATATTTGAAGGCAGTTTTGCCTTGACATAATTCCTGCTTAATTTTAGCATTAGCTAGAATTAATTAACAACTTTAACTTCTTGTACCACTTGATAATGATAACGCATTGTGTTATGTCATACTGATATCAGATGGTACACTAACATTAACATGAAGGATATTCGCAACACTCAGTTCACAGTTTAACTTGGCGTAATTTTGTTTAATTCTGTCATTTTAACCTAGAATGAAATGTCTGAATGCATACCACTTTTGATCTCAGTTGGATTGAATCATCTCACATTACTGTACAATCAATACGGCTACCAGCCAGCCTAGTCTTAGAAGTCAATGCATAGTGAGAGTGTTCTTACATAATTTTCCTTTACACGAGAGAAATTAAAGTTTAATGAATATTAAACATACTTACAGACTAAAGGACGTTAAGCCACTGTGCCTTCCGACATCTGGAATCTCCGTAAGGTGATTGTGATCTAATTTTCTAAAAAAGAAAAGGAAAAAGAAATGGTTAATGCAACAACACTTCCCACGACAGCCACATCAGCACAGGATCAGGCCAATATACTTGTAAAAACTCATCTCTAAATCACTTATTTATATGCAGTTATTCAGCTGTTACACAAATTAGCTAATATGTTCAGAGATCTCACCTAATCTGGATCAGTTTTAAAGCTGTAGATAGACGAGTGGAAACTTTAGTATATTTTTCTACTAGTATTACAGAGGGGAACAATGACCTAAATATGTTCCAAAGCAATAAACAGTGGGAAAAAAACAATTTGTAGTTGGCCCAAGACTGAAAATAAGTTTACTCTTTACCCCACGTCTTTCAGAATAGTTACTACGATAAGTATTCAATTAGAAAAAGGCACNATCAGTAAAAAAGGTAACCACTTGCCTTTGGTGTTTCAACCTGTAACTTATTACACTCACAAGTTCCTGTGCCTTTTCATCTTTTCATGTATAAATGCCAGAACAAATACAAGTTATTTCATATTTAACTTGAATAAAAACCTGTGCACAATGAGACAAGTTCACACCTTTTCACAGGACTTGCCTTTTTCCAACTGAACACCTACCCTATTCTTCCCCAAAGGCCGTAGATCAAATTGTAAAAAAGGCCTAGATAACAAAGGCTCACACATGTCTTTTCTAGATGTAGCATAGTATTTTTTACTTAAGAGAGAGAACCCAACATTCTTTACAATTCTTTTGTTGAATGAGCAAGAACTAATTTTCAACTGCCAAAGAGTAAATGCTTAGTTTCTGTTAAAACATCTCAAAATGACTCGTTTGAAACCATGTCAAGTTGGGACGCCAGTACACGAACTCAGCATGGCACTACCTTTCATGGAGTTGTGGATGGGTTGAGTTGTTTGTACTTGGTGCCCTGCCCGGCTGGTGCAGTGCTGCAGCATCAAGCCAGTGTACGGTAAAATTATGTAAATGTACAAGTAGAAGATAAAGATATCGCACAATAATTACTCATTCAATAAAACAAATTTCCCAAGAACTAATTCTTCATAAATTGAAGACCTGGGTGGACTAACAACTTAATGTCGCTTAACCTGTTAATGCTCCCATTGCAGATTTTAAATCTTAACACCGTTTCATAATCCCTCTGCATTTAGTTCTTCTAGCTCACTCCTCAGTGGCAGTAGAGGTGTTCAAATGGAAGCATGTTACATGTTGTTAGCCATGATTTTCAACTTTCAATGTCAGTTTACTCAAAACCATATTTTTGAAGTTAAGTTGTCAGTGAGTTCACCCAGATCCTCAAGTACGCTTATATTAACAACCTGAAGTTACAGTTTTACAGCCAACGCCATATTTAATACAGCAACTGAGATGTTACTATACAAGAGGCACTGCTAGGTAAGGAACTTTTAAAAAGGACAAGTCCCCACAAACTCTGTTATTTTTACTTGCACTTTTAGGTGAATGTACTCCTTTTGTAGGCTCACTGTCTTGAACATTTTAGAATTAATTTTTTAAAATTCTCTTTGTATGGTTCCTAGAAACTTAAAAGTGTTTTTCCCCCACATACACATACGAACTCTGTCCAAAAAATAAACAAGCTTTTTTTTCCTTCAAGCTTCATGTGATACTTGCAACTTATTCACTCTTATCCCTTTCTAAGTACTCTCCTCCAATCTTCATATGCTGATCCCAATGCTTCTTCCACTGCTGAAACCGACCTGCTTGGTCTAGTGGTTAGCACAGCGCGCTCTGGCCCGAGAAAATGTGCGTTCAAATCCCACGTAAGGCATGGATATTTGTGATGTCCATTCATCTTCATTAATCACAATAAACATTGTTCATCCTCCTTTAATGACCCAACAGGTGTCGATAAAACTTTAAACGCTACACATTATCATCATTCACTGCTCAAGCACTTGCTGGAACGCCTCTTTTGGGACTGGGCAAGGCTCCTTCAGCGAATTTTCTTCTATCTATTCTACTGAACTAAATTGGTAACCTTTCACTGTGGATTTCAGTGTTAGAAATAAAAAAAATCTGCTGCAGCCAGCTCAGGTGCATACGGAGATTAGGGGACAATAGCCGTCTTGTGTTTTGTAGGTTTCTCACGAATAAGCAAGGATGAATGAGCTGGTGCACTCTCACGATGCAGCATCCAAGATTTTTTTTTTCACGCCTCATTTCTTTTGCATCTTACAGGTTTTTGCACATGCTTCATGACATCTAGGTAAAAAAAAAAAATTTAAATTACCAGTTTGTCCAGGCAGAACAAATTCATGGTGAACCATGCCTTCACTGTCAAAAAAACAAACAACAAGACCAATATTTGATGAATTCTGATGTGCTATCTTCGGCCTTTGTAACATTTTTCTGACCCATTGGGAAGACAGCTTATGTCTCAATGTTACAGCCATAAACCGAAGTTATAATGTAAAAAAAAAAAAAAAATCTTGATATGCACATTCCAGAAGCTCCTGACCGACTGCCAGCCAATGTTCTGTTTGTTCCTCTGTAGAGAGAGGGAAATACAAATTTCACTGTAGCCTGGTAAATCCGTAACTGTTCACTTACAATTGTATGGCATGAAGATTTGATATGTTTACTTCTTCATAAACTTCTTGGACTGGACTATCAAGCGAAGATTTTCACAAATTATGGCAAGAGCTTCCTCAACATGTTGATCATCTGTTCACGCTGATGGACGCCCATGTCGAGGTTCATCACCGACTGACTTTTGGCTTTCTTTGAATTGTTTAAACCATTCATAAGTCTGTGTANGCCCTACAAAATCATTGCTGAAAACTTTTCTTAACATTTGAAAAGGTCCGGTAAAAGTCTTTCTTATTTTTACACAAAATTTGATGCACACACNTTGCTTGTGAAAACCGCTCATTCTTAAGTAGTAGAAAAATGCCAATCACACCAAACACTTGCCGATTTGAAAGCACACAGCCTGATAAAAAAGCAAGGTACACTGACTCAAGGAGAGTTCATGTTACCTTAAGGCGCTCCTTGTCCGATCGTACAACATTCTACAGGTCCCGGTGCTATTATGAATGTTTGGTTATTTTTTGTTCAGACCATGTATATGCTAAGTTAATCAGTTCAAGTGCCACAGTCAAAAGAAAGCATTTGGAGAGCTGTTATCACATTTTTCAAAGTTAACTTTGAAATGAACTTCAGTACTTTCTGAAGGAACTAGAACTTTTCATGAACTTTCCTTTACAAAAGGAACCTGTTTTTTTTTAAGTTGACATTTACATTTGGTGAAATTTATTTGTCAAAGTTCAGTTAAAATAGGTACTTCCTCAACATTGATTTAAGGTTACTGTGGACATACACTACAAATGAAGAAAATTAACCCAACTGATTTAGGCACAAGTAAACTCTACATCAGATCTACCAGGGCTCATGCTGTTATTCAAAACAATATGTTGAAAATCTCGTAATAGATGAAGCACACTTTAATTACAAATGTATACTGCACAAGATACAAAATTGGGAAGAAAAGCTATACACAAAACATTCACCAATGACAAAACTGGAATACTTACAACTCAGTAAGCCTTGGCAAATGATGGAACGCTGTGGCATTGAAGGTTCGCAACTGGTTTCCACTAAGATCCCTGTCACAAACACACAGAAAAATCATTAAGTATGACAAATAACAACCAGAGATGTCAAAATAGCAAAATTAATCACACCATTAGGGGCCTATATTTTGTCATTTTTTAAATTAAATTTCCATTAAAAAAATTAGCTTTAAAAATTTCCTACTAATTTTTGCTAGATGCATGGCCACTCTGTTTGCACACAATTTGTATGCAGCATTGACTAGTCAGTCAATAAATAGGGGTGCTACAAGATGTTTTTTTCAAGCATTCACATCACACAAGGTGCTTTATAAGAAGAAGAAAAAAAAATATAAGTTACTTGTCTGAGAGGGAGTGCTGTTATGTCACATTCAAACTGCACATACATTTGTTTCCTAAGAAATAAGCAAAGATGAAGACAATAGCAAACAGCTTAGCACAAAAACTGCTTCAGTACTACTAATTTGGAAAACTAAACTGGTCTATTTATTGTACTCCATTATGGCACTCACAAATATTTTTTAACATAATAAAACCATTAAAATATAACATTTCAAGGATACGACCCTGGTCTTCAGATCATTTAGTGATGTCAAGAACAGGATCTTATAGTTATGTTTTGACAAGTGTACATACACAAATTTAGTATCATTGTGTTAACAGCTGATGAAGTGCCATACTGGAGTACATTAACTATATCCAAGGGTCAAGAAATTAACCACAACTTTAACATCTCTCATGTCACTGTATGTATGATTGTCATTAAATTCTTTTGGTTTGGGGTAAATTAAAAGGCACCATTTTCAATGTTGCAACATTACATCAGCATTAAGTATATACACTGTTTTAAATTATCTACAAAATGCTAAAAAGTATCATACACATTCTATTTTCAAACAAGACAGAAATGATAGCTGTTGACATGTCACTGCTGAAAATGTTTTACTGTAAGTCACATCAAACTTTAGACAATTTACCAAAATAAAGCTGTCAAAGTTGCTACTCTCACTTTTTTCTTCCAGAATGCTTAACAAATGAAACAGGACAACACTGCATATTCTGGCCAACATGTTTTAATTTGTACATAAGCCCACTCATTTCCCATTTACTGTAGGAGGTTCTAAATAATAATATCATGGCAGGAAATAGTGACAAATGTAAACAAAACAGTAAATTGTCAATTACAACACTTAGACAATTAAAAAACACAAATGAAAACCCACACTCTGAACATGTGCATCCATACAAATGTAGGTACTACACCAATTTTCGCCAGCTCGGAGCCGAGTTGAAAATGATTTAATCAAATCTTGCGGAGATTTTGAAACGGTGAACCAATTAGAAAAAAAAAGCAAAGTAACAAATCTTATGTCAAAAAAATTAATGTCCTGCATACTTTACCAGTTCAAATCTACTAGTATTGTACTTAATTTTCAATTAAAGTTATTTCTGCAAAATGATATACTAGATAAAATAATCAAAATGAGATTGCACAGAAATGGATCCAGTGTCACTGTTTTCAGCTGTCAGCAATATACAATAGATGAAAGCATATTTTGCAAGTACACCTATCAAGGCATATGTTTTATTAAGAAAACTGCCAAGAAATGTGCAGCAAATTCACATGACCCATAAACACTCATATTTGAGAGAAAAATAGAAACAGATTTGAGATCTGTGCTCAAAATCCAGTACTATATTTTTCTTCAAACATCCGCAATGTTCTCGCCACACAGATGGCACTGCATACCAGAACATATCCCAAATCACGCCGATGGTAATTTCAACCCCCTTTCCAATCTCCATTTATCTATCTACTACTGATTCCTCTTTCTGAAAAACATTCTTGTATGTACCCTGCTTTAAAATGGGGACTCAATTATTACAATTATTTTGCAGATGCATTGCTAGGAGTAAGATATTAATATCTTCCACCCAACAAGTAGATGTTAGACTTCATGACTAAATTGTCTCATTCTTAAGCATTTACTACCAGGATCAAGCGAGACGGGAATTGCACAGTTTCATATGTACAATAGCAGGTCATTTAAATACTTGAATGAATCACATTTTAATGCACTAGCCATGTATGCCAGTAACCCCCTTTGCCAGAGGTGCTCAAAAACCACTTGCAAATATCCTTTGTAATTGTTTTCATTAGCTAGATAATCATAATCAAAATATTCCTGCCCTGAGAAAAATTCAAGAAATACTTCAGTCCCTTTTGTTAGAGTTTTTTCTTGCCTTTTTCAGCTCCAATAAATATTGTGTAAATATGTTTTAAACTTTTCATACATAAAGATAAAGCCATACTGTACACAAAAACAATGAGTGTACAAGCCTATGTATTTTAAGATTACCGTATCGCTGAATACAGTTAATCAGCAGCTGTTCTTTAAGTTTTACTATGTCTATGTGTATAGTGTAAGAAAATGATAGCTGGATTATGCCTTCAGTTACACAAGCAGTACAAACAATCTTGTGTTTAACCAACAGATAAGAAAAAAGAGCATTCAGCCATACAACATCAGTCAACTTCTATGCTGCAGATGTTTTTCACATCTGTTTACCCATAGCCTATCTCATAAATTAACTGAACAAGGTGAAATGTATAACATACCTGTTATAAATATTCCACACTCTCAAAGCTCCACGCACCACAATCATCTAAAAGCATTAATGCTACTGCAACATCGTAGTTTCTATTCTTAGTTTGGGAGTTAACTAGCATCTTTAAATATAATCAGAAGACAACAACATGCTATTTAACTTCCCATCAACATGCATCACTTATGTACATTCATTGCATTCCTAGCCTGCTTGGCAGAAACTGTGGAAGAAAGTAATGCTAAAAACTCAACATTGGAGGTTAAATTATAATTTCATGAAATTATATTGTACTGACATCAACCAACCTACCCACCCACTTTGTTTCCTCTGACCCTACCTCGAGAAGACATCTCTAAGTGTCTCGAAAGCCCGCAGGTATAAAAAAGTAAATGTAAACCTGGTCCACGATTCTTATACACAAACTCTTCCGACATACTGGTATAATTACACTGTATAAACTTAGTTACAGTAAAATCTGATTAATTATCTCCCCTGTCTATATTTCTTAGCAGTTTACACCAGAACACAGACAAATTCATTAGCACACGAGAAATATTTAACAAATTTCAGTCACAAGGAATAATGTATGGCATTCACAATTAAAAAGACATTAAAGCAAGAAGCCAGCGAGTTGGAAAGGGGTAAATAATAATAAAAAAAGAAACCTCAAGATCCTGGTCCTAATATCTATGCAGCATTTGTGCTACTTTTTAAGTGTTCACTGAATGTGGTGGCATATCTGTAATGCTGAACAAAGGCAAGTATACAATTTCCACACCCATTGCTCTAATTATTTTTAAGGGTAGAGAAACTGTTCCAACAAATAACCTTCCAGCTTTGTTCAGTTTATTTATGAACTGGCCATTTCTAAATGTGTTTTGTACACCTGTCTTTTTATTCCCTTTTCTTGATTGTAGTGCATTATCTGAAAAGTACAATCTGGGCGACATATTTTCCAACGTTCCTTTGTCGATGCTTCTTTTTAGAAGGGCAAAGAGCATCCACATTTTAACAAAACTTAAATCTGGAATATCAGGAATCTCATCACTGTCCATTAGAAGC
The DNA here is from genome assembly GCA_003456935.1 of Machilis hrabei. Lineage (NCBI taxonomy): Eukaryota > Metazoa > Arthropoda > Insecta > Archaeognatha > Machilidae > Machilis > Machilis hrabei. The sequence continues at coordinate 22,537 of KZ871686.1, read as the reverse complement.
ACTGAATAGTTTGTTCTGAGCTAAACATGTAAAAAAGCATGTCAAAACATCAAACTATTTATTTTATTAGCATGAAATACATGTGACATTTTAGAAATGACCAGTTCAATTACCATCCCCCGTTTGCTGTACGGTGTACTGGTCCATAAATTAGTATTTCCAGACAATTTCCAGCAAAAGGAATCCACATATCTTTAACTATAACTTTATTACAAGCTTTTAACAAGATAAAGAACTTCATCGGTTACAAGAAACAGTTCATTTTACACATTGTGCCTGGTACCATTGTTGTGGCAATTACCCACTGCTTCTGGAAGGAAAAAAGAGCCACTTTTCGTTGCAATCATAATGACAATGTACTTTTAACTGAATGTGGTGTCAATGTCATTTGTATAACTATCGGGAATATTGCGACTGAAACTACTCGCGTAAGTAAACAATTACGAGAATTTAGTTAACTTAAGCCGTACGGTTTAGGCAAGTACTGGTACCATACTGTTTGTAGAAATGTTTTTCTTGTAATCTCTAAATCCTCGTTATATATTGATATTAACACTGTGTTATTGGAAACTGGAAGTACTTAGCACAAACTAAATTACTCGTTTTAATAAATTGCTCTGCCCATCTCTTGTGCTCAGCAGAGATATTCAATTTAAAAAAAAACTTTCATCAATGGCTGGCTACATACATCATACAGTAGCAAATATTTAAAGGAAATAATAAAAACTGGTTCACCGTTTCTGTTTAAACTTATGATTTCTTGACAGCAACCCAGAGCAAAATAGAAGAGTTTTGCTTCTATGAACTGAAAACACAAATCAAACAACCCACTTTAGNATTAACATATAATTAGGAGTATACAAGCAGGGGAGCCTAGGGAGGGTTGGGACAATGCAAATTTCAGAACTATGGTAGGCCATTATCTACCTCTACCTTCACCTATAAACAGCTGATTAGTCAAGGAATTTATCCAAACTTTTAAAAGTGAAGTGGATTAACACGTGCAAGCAAGGTCATTTTCTGTTTTTGTCAGTATTAACAGTAAAATATTTGTTTTAATACTTTACTGAATTTTACAATGAAGATTAATTTATTAATTTCGATGACATACGAATCATCTTATATAGGTTATGTGGGTTATTGATATGCAGGGCTTGAAAAATACGCTTGTCTGCTCGTCCGTGACGAGTAGAAATTTGTAGCAGACGAGTCAGAAATTGCGAGCCTTTTTGTCCTTTTTTAAGTATATTTTAAAACATTTAACAATTCTCAAACTTTAACATTTTGTATGGACGAGAAA